>CM060281.1:382982-420482 GCA_030684275.1 Acipenser oxyrinchus oxyrinchus | reverse complement strand
TTGAAAGCCTTGTTAAGCACTACTTGAAATAAGGGAGGTGGTGATAATATTACTAGTGCTAAGAGATGTAAAATAAATACATATTAAAACTCTGGCGAGTGCTCTTTGTAAATGGGAGGCTTGGAGGTTCAGTGGTTTAAGAAAGGGACTGAACCTCCTTGTACTCCGTCCTTCAGAAAGCCGAGGTCCTATTCGAAGTGACTCTGCAGCTCACCAATTTTTTTTTTTGTTTTTATATATATAAAACACAGCAGACGTGGCCACTCGGATAAAAGGGGGAGGGATGAAATCGAATAAGAGAGTTTTGTGGTTAAAAAAAAAAAACAAGCAAAAACATCCCGCTCTCAACATCTGTTGTTTAGAGCCAGCTCTGCGAGCCACAGTGACTAATACAAACGCTAGTTAGTCTAAATATTTATAACTTATGATTCAGTATCTCTGTCTGGCCTGACTGGAGCTGGAGCTGGAAAGCTCTGTGGCTTGTTCATGTATCTGGCAGTGAGGGATACCCTTATCGTACACAGCAGAGCCTGCTATTGGTGCGGAGCGGCTCTCTGAAATGTCTTTCTAATCTCCCGATGGATGTTTTGATTGGTGGGGTGTCCGTACCTCTGAGAGTGAGCGTGGAGGGGGACAGGGCGACAGGATCGAGCAGCGTGTTGAGGGGGGCCCCGTCCTGCAGCCAGATCACCCTCACTGGCTCCGGGGGGCCGTGCGCTCGGCAGCTCAGATTGAGGGTCCTGTTCGCTACCACAGCAAAGTCCCGGGGCTCCTCGGAGAAGTGAGGTAACCCTGGAGAGAGAGGGGAGAGACAGACAGCGAGAGAATTCAAATGAGAGTCCCTTAGAATATACAGCAGAGCCTGATTTTGGTGCGATCCAGCCCTCTGAAATGTCTTTATAATATACAGCACTAGACCCTGATATTGATGCGATCCAGCCCTCTGAAATGTCTTTATAATATACAGCACTAGACCCTGATATTGATGCGATCCAGCCCTCTGAAATGTCTTTATAATATACAGCACTAGACCCTGATATCGATGTGATCCAGCCCTCTGAAATGTCTTTATAATATACAGCACTAGACCCTGATATTGATGCGATCCAGCCCTCTGAAAAGTCCTTTTAATATTCAGCACTAGACCCTGATATTGATGCGATCCAGCCCTCTGAAATGTCTTTATAATATATAGCACTAGACCCTGATATTGATGCGATCCAGCCCTCTGAAATGTCTTTATAATATATAGCACTAGACCCTGATATTGATGCGATCCAGCCCTCTGAAATGTCTTTATAATATATAGCACTAGACCCTGATATTGATACAATCCAGCCCTCTGAAATGTCTTTATAATATATAGCACCAGACCCTGATATTGATGCGATCCAGCCCTCTGAAATGTCTGTATAACATATAGCACTAGACCTTACAATAACATGAAGAATAGATAACTGTGATATTTGAGAGTGTGCTGTGCATTTGCTTTCATTGTTTGTTGTGTCTTTATCATACACCGCAGGACACTTTTATAAGGGGACTGCAACTGAGAATGTCTAGGAATGCTTTTCCAAAAAATCTACCCTGACGGGACCCCTATTTCCTCTCGGTGCTGCGGGCAGACTAAACAGAGAGGTGCTGTTCACCCCTTCATCTCCAGCCACCACTTTCCTATATGGAATCGGTCGGCTGCTTCTAGTTATCTTCAAATGTAATTATATTTATTTTTACCAGGAGAATTTGTATTTGAAGACGTTGAAAAAGACGTCCAGTGGAAACGTCTGTCATCGAATCTGTTTAGTTTCTTTTAGTGTTTTTTTAATGCAGACACTTCTCTCTGCCAGGGTCGCTAATTCTTTTGCACAGTCTCCTCTCTCTCTGTGCTGTCTTGCTCATCGGTCAGGTGCTGGCTGCTGTTGTTTTGCAGTTTGAACAGATTATGCTGACTGCGCTGCCAAGTGTGCTTCCCTTTGCACTCTCGTTGCCAGTACCAGCAAACGATAAAGGTTATAAAGAATGCACTAATAAACTCATAAAGGATATCTGTGTGTGACGCGTTGAGGTGGTAAAAAGTCATACTGCATTCGCAATCACTGTGTAAAAGTTCACCACAAGTGAACCTAGTGTTTTGCAGTTTTCCCCCATGCTTTTCCCATGGTTATACTGTACTCTGCATTTACTATAGTTTACTATGGTTTTAAATATGTTTTACCGTGCCTCTCTATGCTTTAATATGCTTTACCAGACCTCTCTGTGCTTTACAATACTTCCCTATGCTTTACCAGACCTCTCTGTGCTTTACAATGCTTCCCTATGCTTTACCACACCTCTCTGTGCTTTACAATGCTTCCCTATGCTTTACCAGACCTCTCTGTGCTTTACAATGCTTCGCTATGCTTTACCAGACCTCTCTGTGCTTTACAATGCTTCCCTATGCTTTACCAGACCTCTCTGTGCTTTACAATGCTTCCCTATGCTTTACCAGACCTCTCTGTGCTTTACAATGCTTCCCTATGCTTTACCACACCTCTCTGTGCTTTGCTTCCCTATGCTTTACCAGACCTCTCTGTGCTTTACAATGCTTCCCTATGCTTTACCAGACCTCTCTGTGCTTTACAATGCTTCCCTATGCTTTACCAGACCTCTCTGTGCTTTACAATGCTTCCCTATGCTTTACCAGACCTCTCTGTGCTTTACAATGCTTCCCTATGCTTTACCAGACCTCTCTGTGCTTTACAATGCTTCCCTATGCTTTACCATCCTCTCTGTGCTTTACAATGCTTCCCTATGCTTTACCACACCTCTCTGTGCTTTACAATGCTTCCCTATACTTTACCAGACCTCTCTGTGCTTTACAATGCTTCCCGATGCTTTACCAGACCTCGCAGCGCTTTACAATGCTTCCCTATGCTTTACCAGACCTCTCTATGCTTTACAATGCTTCCCTATGCTTTACCATACCTCTCTGTGCTTTATTACACTTTGCTGTGCTGTTACCATGGGAGGCTTTTATAAGAGTTGTCCGTGGCCTTCAAGTCTCTGATAACATTGACACATTTAAACCCAATTCTTCCAGCTGAATGCTTGGATCTCTGAATCACCGAGAGTCCTGTTGGGGGTCCCTACCTTCCAGCTCCAGGTAGCCCTCTGCAGAGAGGAGCTCTCCCCCCTCCTCAGTGAGGACACACCGGTACCCCCCCATGTCAGAGAGCTGCACAGACGAGATCCTGGGAGGGAGAGGAAGCCAGTGAACGACAAGAAGCATGCAAACACTCTCTCACTCCATCCTTCAAAAAGTTTACCCTGGTATTGATAACTGTGATTTTGCAGGTTTACCCCCAAGTTTTTCCGATGGTCATTCTATGCATTTGCCATACAGTAGTTTACCCTGGCTTGCCATGAGAAGGTGTGGTAAAGCATAGGGAAGCATTGTAAAGCACAGAGAGGTCTGGTAAAGCATAGGGAAGCATTGTAAAGCACAGAGAGGTCTGGTGAAGCATAGGGAAGCATTGTAAAGCACAGAGAGGTGTGGTAAAGCATAGGGAAGCATTGTAAAGCACAGAGAGGTCTGGTAAAGCATAGGGAAGCATTGTGAAGCACAGAGAGGTCTGGTAAAGCATAGGGAAGCATTGTAAAGCACAGAGAGGTGTGGTAAAGCATATTAAATAACATGGCAAACCAGTACGTAAACTATGGAAAAGCAGGGGGAAAAGCTGCAGAAATATAAATATAGTGCACATTTTCTACGGGCCAGTCTTGGTGTCGCTGGCAGCTCACCGCAGCTCGCTGATGGACAGCCACTCTTCCTCCACCCCCAGGGGCAGGGTCATCTGGTTGGTGTCGGACATTTCCAAGGGCTCCCCGTCCCTGCTCCAGCTGATCTCAGGGGGTTCCCCGAAACCCCGGATCCCGCAGCGGAGTCTTACAGGCTTCCCCAGCGATGAGGTCACATTCCTGGGGCTCTCCTCAAACTGCCTGCCTGTGGAACACAAACAGAGGGGGGCTCGGAACAGAGCTGATGGGAATGCGATTCTAAAGCTGGGGTTCTAATGCCGAGCTGTAACCGTTATTTTTTTTTTAATCCCCTCATAAAATCTCCCCCCATAGTGAAATCATAGCAAAGTGTGGTCAAGCACAGTGAAAACATGGTAAAGCACAGAGAGGTCTGGTAAAGCATAGGCAAGCATTGTAAAGCACAGAGAGGTCTGGTAAAGCATAGGGAAGCATTGTAAAGCACAGAGAGGTCTGGTAAAGCATAGGGAAGCATTGTAAAGCACAGAGGTCTGGTAAAGCATAGGGAAGCATTGTAAAGCACAGAGAGGGATGGTAAAGCATAGGGAAGCATTGTAAAGCACAGAGAGGTCTGGTAAAGCATAGGGAAGCATTGTAAAGCAGAGAGGTGTGGTAAAGCATAGGGAAGCATTGTAAAGCACAGAGAGGTCTGGTAAAGCATAGGGAAGCATTGTAAAGCACAAAGAGGTGTGGTACAGCATAGGGAAGCACTGTAAAGCACAGAGAGGTCTGGTAAAGCATAGGGAAGCATTGTAAAGCACAGAGAGGTCTGGTAAAGCATAGGGAAGCATTGTAAAGCACAGAGAGGTATGGTAAAGCATATGGAAGCATTGTAAAGCATAGAGAGGTCGGGTAAAGCATAGGGAAGCATTGTAAAGCACAGAGAGGTCTGATAAAGCATAGGGAAGCATTGTAAAGCACATTAATAAATGAATCGTGGTAAACTAACCCTTATAAAAGTTTCCCATAGTAACAGCACAGCACAGTGTAATACAGCACAGTGAAAGCACAGCACAGTGTACTACAGCACAGTGTAATACAGCACAGTGAAAGCACAGCACAGTGTACTACAGCACAGTGTAATACAGCACAGTGAAAGCACAGCACAGTGTACTACAGCACAGTGAAAGCACAGCACAGTGTAATACAGCACAGTGAAAGCACAGCACAGTGTACTACAGCACAGTGATAGCACAGCACAGTGTACTACAGCACAGTGTAATACAGCACAGTGAAAGCACAGCACAGTGTACTACAGCACAGTGATAGCACAGCACAGTGTAATACAGCACAGTGAAAGCACAGCACAGTGTACTACAGCACAGTGTAATACAGCACAGTGTACTACAGCACAGTGTAATACAGCACAGTGAAAGCACAGCACAGTGTAATACAGCACAGTGTAATACAGCACAGTGAAAGCACAGCACAGTGTAATACAGCACAGTGTAATACAGCACAGTGAAAGCACAGCACAGTGTAATACAGCACAGTGTAATACAGCACAGTGAAAGCACAGCACAGTGTAATACAGCACAGTGTAATACAGCACAGTGTAATACAGCACAGTGTAATACAGCACAGTGTAATACAGCACAGTGAAAGCATGGTAAAGCCCAGGGGAGCTTGCAAACCATTTTTCCATGGAATTTGTTTAACAAGACCAGGCCAGGAGCAACAACAACATAAATCCCAGGAATAATTTCTCCTCGGAATGCTGTTTCCTTTCCTGCATCCCAAGTGGTTTAAAAGCCCGGGGCACTTTATTTTGTTCAGCCTTTAGATCTTCGCCATGGGAGAAGGGAGCAGAACTCTCCCACACTCCCCCTCTCCCTCCCTCCCTCTCTGACAGTGAGGGGAGAGGAGGGAGGGAGCTGCATTTCTGAAATGACTGCTCTGTTTCTCAGGCTGTGGCCCCCAGCTAACCCCTCCCAGCCCGTTTTATGTCAAACCCACACTGAATGAGTTGGGAATTGAATCCTGTTCCATGTCTTTTGGGGTTTCACTCTTTCACTGCTGGCTGGGCGAGCTGACTTTTGATATTGTTCAGAATCAGAAACAAATACTATTCTATGATTTTGAATTAGCTGGATCCACTACTTCTTAGTTTCAGTGGAACCCTTCATCACTGAGTCTGTCCGTTCTCTTAAAGTATTTCTAAAGACTTCTAGTGGAAACGTCAGTCATTGAGAGAGACTTCTAGTGGAAACGTCAGTCATTGAGAGAGACTTCTAATGGAAACGTCAGTCATTGAGAGAGACTTCTAGTGGAAACGTCAGTCATTGAGAGAGACTTCTAGTGGAAACGTCAGTCATTGAGAGAGACTTCTAGTGGAAACGTCAGTCATTGAGAGAGACTTCTAGTGGAAACGTCAGTCATTGAGAGAGACTTCTAGTGGAAACGTCAGTCATTGAGAGAGACTTCTAGTGGAAACGTCGGTCATTGAGAGAGACTTCTCGGGGAAACGTCGGTCATTGAGAGAGACTTCTAGTGGAAACGTCGGTCATTGAGAGAGACTTCTAGTGGAAACGTCAGTCATTGAGAGAGACTTCTAGTGGAAACGTCAGTCATTGAGAGAGACTTCTAGTGGAAACGTCGGTCATTGAGAGAGACTTCTAGTGGAAACGTCAGTCATTGAGAGAGACTTCTAGTGGAAACGTCGGTCATTGAGAGAGACTTCTAGGGGAAACGTCGGTCATTGAGAGAGACTTCTCGGGGAAACGTCGGTCATTGAGAGAGACTTCTAGTGAAAACGTCAGTCATTGAGAGAGACTTCTAGTGGAAACGTCGGTCATTGAGAGAGACTTCTCGGGGAAACGTCGGTCATTGAGAGAGACTTCTCGGGGAAACGTCGGTCATTGAGAGAGACTTCTAGTGGAAACGTCAGTCATTGAGAGAGACTTCTAGTGGAAACGTCAGTCATTGAGAGAGACTTCTAGTGGAAACGTCGGTCATTGAGAGAGACTTCTAGTGGAAACGTCAGTCATTGAGAGAGACTTCTAGTTGAAACATGTGTCATAGTGGAAGAGAGACTTTGTCAACTGTATTGATCTCTGTTGTGTTTAACAGTGATGGGTGAATTATTATTATTATTAGTAGTAGTGGCAGGCTGGCAGTGATTCACTGAAGACACAGAAAGGACTTCCAGTGGAAACGCTGCTCATCGAATCTGTCTCGCCTCTCTAAGGATCTCTGTATTCTGCACACTATCGGGTGTTTAACAGCGCTGGTGTCTTGTTAATTTCATTTGACACTTTGATTAATATATTTCCACAGGTGGCACGGCTTTCCATCTCTAGACCAGATGGAGGGTGAGGGGTTCGATTTGAAGTCATTAAGAAAGACTTCAAAGTCAAAGCGTGGTTTTTTTGTTTGTTTGTTTGTTTTTTTTAAATTTAATTTATTTCATTTATTTTAGCATTTCTAAAGAAAATAACACTTCTCAAGTCTAACAGTTATTATCCCCATGCTAATGGAGTTCAGGGTCGTCCCACGAGATTGTCAAAATCAGATCTGAGCCTCGGTGCTTTATGTTTAAAAAAAAAAAAGAAGGAATGAGGCCTTCTCAAAGATCCTTGTTATTCCCTGTCTATCTGCTCCCCTCCCCCTCCACTCTCTCCTCCCTCCCCTACTGCCTGACCCTTTCTCACAGAAGGTTTTTCGATTGTCAGTTCCAGTTGAAGATACCTTTGTGTGCCGAGACTGTAGCTCATTGAAAAGGAACGGAGCGACAGGGCACAATCAAACAGCAGAACAGGTTTATTATGAAAGCACACAACCCCAGATTTTTTTTTTCTCCCTTTCTCTCTTATTGTAAAGCACAGAGAGGTGTGGTAAAGCATAGGGAAGCATTGTAAAGCACAGAGAGGTCTGGTAAAGCATATGGAAGCATTGTAAAGCACAGAGAGGTCTGGTAAAGCATAGGGAAGCATTGTAAAGCACAGAGAGGTCTGGTAAAGCATAGGGAAGCATTGTAAAGCACAGAGAGGTGTGGTAAAGCATAGGGAAGCATTGTAAAGCACAGAGAGGTCTGGTAAAGCATAGGAAGCATTGTAAAGCACAGAGAGGTCTGGTAAAGCATAGGGAAGCATTGTAAAGCACAGAGAGGTCTGGTAAAGCATAGGGAAGCATTGTAAAGCACAGAGAGGTCTGGTAAAGCATAGGGAAGCATTGTAAAGCACAGAGAGGTCTGGTAAAGCATAGGGAAGCATTGTAAAGCACAGAGAGGTCTGGTAAAGCATAGGGAAGCATTGTAAAGCACAGAGAGGTCTGGTAAAGCATAGGGAAGCATTGTAAAGCACAGAGAGGTCTGGTAAAGCACAGGCAAGCATTGTAAAGCACAGAGAGGTCTGGTAAAGCATAGGAAGGCATTGTAAAGCACAGAGAGGTCTGGTAAAGCATAGGCAAGCATTGTAAAGCAGAGAGCTATGGTAAAGCATAGGGAAGCATTGTAAAGCATAGGGAAGCATTGTAAAGCACAGTGAGGTATGGTAAAGCATAGGGAAGCATTGTAAAGCACAGAGAGGTCTGGTAAAGCACATTAATAAATGAACAATGGTAAACTAATCCTTGCTAATATTGCACAGCAGTTTGATCCATTCCTGGTTTCACTAGGAGTTTTGTAATAAGGCACATCTGAGCTTGTTACCTAGACACAAGGGCTGATCAAGCAAACTTAGGACTGGGTGAAACTGTTGTGCAACAGGTGTGTTCTTTCCAAAGCAGCAGTTCTTTTAAGGGGGTTTTTAAACAAGTGAAATATAAGAAAAAGCAATGTTGTTATCTCTGTGATCTTGTGTTTGGGCAGGTAGAGACCGCTCTGACAGCGCTGAACCGCCACTGCAATCAGAGCGCTCGTTTCGCAGAGTCCGACTGGCAGCGTGTCACGCTCCAGATATTTAATTACATCAACAAACCAACCACAGCATCAGACCTGTAGGTTTGCGTAGAATCCCTTAACTGCGTCAAACTGTGTTTACCCTGTTTTTACAAGGACGTAACCGTGAACAGTGCTAGTTCTGAACAGGGCGAGATTACTTATCCTCTGTATTGAATTTGTATCTATTCTATATCAATAGAAACTGCATTTAAAAAAAACAAGTAAATAAATACAGAACCGAGCAAGTTCGGTTTTCTGAATCGGTCATGCTTGGATTACAAACGCGCTAGGAAGCAGCCCCCCCACAGCGACTTCTGACGACATCAATTAAGATATTTACCGTGTCAGTCTCAATTAAACGTCCACCCTGCGTAACAAACCACAGACCATTTACAAGAAATAACTCCTCTTATTTGATCGTTCTCATATACTATTACCCTACTATATAAAAAAGTCTTTTCTTTAAACTGGAAGTCAAATATTAAATTGACTAAAGCTGTTTTTTTGTTGTCCAAAATACCGCATTCGCTACATATTGCCTACTGTCTTTAGTTTATAATTAAATCAATCAAAACTACTTCAACGTTTCAGATTAAAGTGCTTTAACACCAAATAGAAGTTCTTGCAAATAGATCACTTAATTAGCATGCAATTAACCAGGGTTCCGGTAATTGTAGATTATATATTAACCCGCATTAATACAAGATCCAATGTATATGACCCGTGCGCCTTTCTGTGCCATGGCAGCATCTACACTAGCATCTCAGAAACTTGCATTCAATCGTTAGATAGATGTGTTGCGACTTGGACAGTTTACCTGCATTGCAGAAGTGTTTTGCAAACAGCGCGATTCAACCTGCACTGAATTCTCCGCGCGACTGATGGCTGCATTCTGAATTCTTTATTCGCGTTGCGCGTTGCGCGTTCAATCCGGCTGTTTTAAAAACAGACAGCGCTTACCTTTTTGAGCGAGAGTTTTTCTCCAAGCAAAAGCGCAGGTAAGAAAAACCATCAGCGCGAGGTATCCCAAGTTTTTTCCCATGTTTGAGCCCTCTTTCTTTATCTTTTTTTTTTTTTTTATCGTTTTCCAGAATTGAAAGCAGCGACCACTGCCCAGTTAGTTTGGATGTTGTAAAATGTAACCTAGGAAAAACAAAAAAATATCACTATCTCTTTGGGTGATCGTTTTAATTTCGGAAAAAAAAACTTTGTTTGTTTTAAAGACGGGTGATATATATATATATATATATATATATATATATATATATATATATATATATATATATATATATATATATATATATATATAGTAAACTGAAGTCGAGAAACAAACTTCAATAAATCGTATATATTTTTCAAATACTGTTTACCAATTTACAAATACAAGAAAGCCATTCTGCTCTGCGGCAGCATACACAGCCTGCACTAGGATCGCAATAGAAAATAAAAAAAAAAAACTTTCTCAAACTATTTCCTTATTGTTCTCACATTCCGGCTTCATGCCAGTTCCACCTAAATTGGCTCGTCTGTGACTAAGTTTTAAAATGACTGTTTCTTTTTCTCACACAGGGGTGGCGATAATACCCCATTCCCTCCGCCCCTCCCTCTCTTTATTGGAATGCACTGAGTTAATCTGAGATTCTTTAAAGGGACAGGCGCCTGAACACTGACGCCCAACCCAATTATAATACAATCACAGCCATTCAATTCTATAAGAAGAACATAAGAAAGTTTCCAAACGAGAGGATTCCCCATTCAGCCCATCTTGCTCGTTTGGTTGTTAGTAGCTTATTGATCCCAGAATCTCATCAAGCAGCTTCTTGAAGGATCCCAGGGTGTCAGCTTCAACAACAGTACTGGGGAGTTGGTTCCAGACCCTCAAGATTCAATGATACAGCAAGCAGACAATAGACAATGTCGACCCAGGGGACTTTTTTGACCTGAAAAAAGAAACAAGGACCAGGGGTCACAAATGGAGATTAGATAAAGGGGCATTCAGAACAGAATATAGGAGGTACTTTTTTTTACACAGAGAATTGTGAGGGTCTGGAACCAACTCCCCAGTAATGTTGTTGAAGCCGACACCCTGGGATCCTTCAATAAGCTGCTTGATGAGATTCTGGGATCAATAAGCTACTAACAACCAAACGAGCAAGATGGGCTGAATGGCCTCCTCTCGTTTGGAAACTTTATATTGTTTTATATATATATATATATATATATATATATATATATATATATATATATATATATATATATATATATCACTTCCTTGTTACAATCTGTGATTAGTTCACAAGCAAAAAGTACAGAACAAGGAAGCTGTTCCATCTGAAAGTTTCACTCTGAATACGAAGCACGTCAGGATGGACTAAAATGACATTTTCAGTTATTGGCTAAAAATCAATGACTTGGCTGTATGAAAGAGTGGCGCTACTTAGATCCGCCAGAGTTTACATCATTAAAATATGATTAAAGTACAGTGAAGTGTAATACACCACAGTGAAAGCATTGTAAAGCACAGAGAGGTCTGGTAAAGCACAGGGAAGCATTGTAAAGCACAGAGAGGTCTGGTAAAGCATAGGGAAGCATTGTAAAGCACAGAGAGGTGTGGTAAAGCATAGGGAAGCATTGTAAAGCACAGAGAGGTCTGGTAAAGCATAGGGAAGCATTGTAAAGCACAGAGAGGTCTGGTAAAACATAGGGAAGCATTGTAAAGCACAGAGAGGTCTGGTAAAGCATAGGGAAGCATTGTAAAGCACAGAGAGGTCTGGTAAAGCATAGAGAAGCATTGTAAAGCACAGAGAGGTGTGGTAAAGCATAGGGAAGCATTGTAAAGCACAGAGAGGTGTGGTAAAGCATAGGGAAGCATTGTAAAGCACAGAGAGGTCTGGTAAAGCATAGGGAAGCATTGTAAAGCACAGAGAGGTCTGGTAAAGCATTGGGGGCAGCGAAATGTACCGTGAAAATGTACCGAGCTTCTGTCAGGCATCACGCTACACGTAGTGTCGCTCTGCTTGGTGTGTCTCTGGGGAGTCCAGACTAACACAGAGTCTGACTGGCTGTCAGCGAGTTGTGTTCAGACCAGCGACTGTACTGAGTTTGGGCTCCAGTGCCTTCATCAGCGTTATTGAAACTAAACTGAGTCAAGCAGACCAGTGTTTGGGCTCTAGTGCCTTCATCAGCGTGATTGAAACTAAACTGAGTCAAGCAGACCAGCGTTTGGGCTCTAGTGCCTTCATCAGCGTGATTGAAACTAAACTGAGTCAAGCAGACCAGCGTTTGGGCTCTAGTGCCTTCATCAGTGTTATTGAAACTAAACTGAGTCAAGCAGACCAGCGTTTGGGCTCCAGTGCCTTCATCAGCGTAACTGAAACTAAACTGAGTCAAGCAGTTAAACATTCATCTAGCCCCTTTCTTGGTGTTCAGTGATGAAGGAGATGGCTGAAACGTGCCCTTGTGAAAAGCTAGAAAACCAGAAAGGGTTCGAGCAGGTATCTGTATGAGGAGAAACTCGCTAGACAGGATAGTGGATGAAAGGCAGGCAGTGGAATCAAGTCAAGCTGGCTGAAGCAGCGATTACTCAGGAATGCAATCGTAGATTATCATCACCTGTGCAGGAACGCTAACCCCTGTCAGGCGATTAACACGTATGAGCTCGTTAGGGCCTGTTTGAAAGTCTCGAATCGCGTTGTCAGTGTCTGCACGGGGTCTAGTTGCATGAGCCCCGCGGACATTAGGGTTAAGTGTAACACTAAAGATGCATTTCGCCTACCTAGGGTGTTGACTCTAAAATGTGTTCAGCTGCTTTGTGCAACGCCCTTAATTTAAAGAAACGCTTCCTTGAACTCAAGGCGTTTTATGCAAGTGAGTCAGCTGAGAGGGGTGGAGAATCAAGTGCAAGCTGTGTACAGCGAGGGGGAGTGAGTCAGAGAAACGGCACTGCACAGCTCGACAGCAATCACCCATAACCACACACACACTGAAACACAGACACTGACTCACTCACGCACATACCCCCCACACACACTGAAACACAGACACAAACAATGATACCCACACACTGACACACACACACACACACACACACACATGAGGGGGGAGAGGGCGACAGAAGGCAATGAACAAGGAAGGGGTGAGAGAGCTCAGGAGAGAGATGTGTCCCATCCGGAGCTGTAGTAATCTTTGTGTGTCCCTCTCTCCCACACTGCAGATAACTTGTAGCCCCCTTATCTCCTCGCTTAGTCTCACTCCTCACTGGCCCCATTGTTTCAGACATGCCACTGAGAGACACAGTGTCTGCACACAGTCCCATGCAACTGGGGTCCCCTCCCTCTCCTCATTACATCACACTTCCTAGCTCAGGACCCCCACCCAATGAATCCATGGAAACGGGAGTGTGATTATTAATTATTAGTGCCAACGACAAAGCATTCAGAACGTTTAGACCACAACAGGGTCTAGAGAAACAGATGCATAAAGAGCACAAGAGAAAGTCTGGACCATGGTGGTTCATTTCTGAGTCATTTGCTCCATCTAGTGTTGAGAGTGGAGTTCTGTTTCCTATAGACCTCTATACAGCTCTGCAGTGTGGAGTTCTCTTTCCTATAGACCTCTATACAGCTCTGCAGTGTGGAGTTCTCTTTCCTAAAGACCTCTATACAGCTCTGCAGTGTGGAGTTCTCTTTCCTATAGTCCTCTATACAGCTCTGCAGTGTGGAGTTCTCTTTCCCATAGACCTCTATACAGCTCTGCAGTGTTGAGCTCTCTTTCCTATAGACCTCTATACAGCTCTGCAGTGTTGAGTTCTCTTTCCTATAGACCTCTATACAGCTCTGCAGTGTGGAGCTCTCTTTCCTATAGTCCTCTATACAGCTCTGCAGTGTTGAGTTCTCTTTCCTATAGACCTCTATACAGCTCTGCAGTGTTGAGAGTGGAGTTCTCTTTCCTATAGACCTCTATACAGCTCTGCAGTGTGGAGCTCTCTTTCCTATAGACCTCTATACAGCTCTGCAGTGTGGAGATCTCTTTCCTATAGACCTCTATACAGCTCTGCAGTGTGGAGTTCTCTTTCCTATAGACCTCTATACAGCTCTGCAGTGTTGAGAGTGGAGTTCTCTTTCCTATAGACCTCTATACAGCTCTGCAGTGTTGAGAGTGGAGTTCTCTTTCCTATAGACCTCTATACAGCTCTGCAGTGTTGAGTGGAGTTCTCTTTCCTATAGACCTCTATACAGCTCTGCAATGTTGAGGGGAGTTCTCTTTCCTATAGACCTCTATACAGCTCTGCAGTGTGGAGTTCTCTTTCCTATAGACCTCCATACAGCTCTGCAGTGTTGAGAGTGGAGTTCTCTTTCCTATAGACCTCTATACAGCTCTGCAGTGTTGAGAGTGGAGTTCTCTTTCCTATAGACCTCTATACAGCTCTGCAGTGTTGAGAGTGGAGTTCTCTTTCCTATAGACCTCTATACAGCTCTGCAGTGTTGAGAGTGGAGTTCTCTTTCCTATAGACCTCTATACAGCTCTGCAGTGTGGAGTTCTCTTTCCTATAGACCTCTATACAGCTCTGCAATGTTGAGGGGAGTTCTCTTTCCTATAGACCTCTATACAGCTCTGCAGTGTGGAGTTCTCTTTCCGATATACATGTCATTGAATTTACAGTGAAGACAATGAGGAAGGCTTGTCCCTGGATGTATTAAATCCCTTTCTGTTTTCTAATGAAGCCATGGAGAAAGTCTTCTTGTCCAAAGTTTCTTTCAGTATTTCTAAGTTCAGTCTTGTTGAGTGTTGAACAGCTGTAGAGGATGAAATGAAATTACAGTGCAGTCTTCTGCTCGTTTGGGATTTGGCTTCGTCACTCGGAGTGCATGTATTGTGTTTGTTGGTGTTCTCCGCCAGTTAGGGGACAGGTCACCTGTTAGATTGTTGTTTTGCTCTTTTCAATTTACCAAGCCTGATTCAACAGGATCAACTGTGCAACAGGAGTCTGTGTTCCAGTTGATCTAATAAATACTATTGCAATTATATGAATGAAGAGATGCAGTACATTGCTATCATTTTGGTTATGCTATGTATTAATTTATGCTGTGCTTTACAATGCTTCCCCATACCTCTCTGTGCTTTACAATGCTTCCCTATGCTTTACCAGACCTCTCTGTGCTTTACAATGCTTCCCTATGCTTTACCAGACCTCTCTGTGCTTTACAATGCTTCCCTATGCTTTACCAGACCTCTCTGTGCTTTACAATGCTTCCCTATGCTTTACCAGACCTCTCTGTGCTTTACAATGCTTCCCTATGCTTTACCAGACCTCTCTGTGCTTTACAATGCTTCCCTATGCTTTACCAGACCTCTCTGTGCTTTACAATGCTTCCCTATGCTTTACCAGACCTCTCTGTGCTTTACAATGCTTCCCTATGCTTTACCAGACCTCTCTGTGCTTTACAATGCTTCCCTGTGCTTTACCAGACCTCTCTGTGCTTTGCAATCGTTGTCTATGCTTTACCAGACCTCTCTGTGCTTTACAATGCTTCCCTATGCTTTACCAGACCTCTCTGTGCTTTGCAATGCTTCTCTATGCTTTACCAGACCTCTCTGTGCTTTACAATGCTTCCCTATGCTTTACCAGACCTCTCTGTGCTTTACAATGCTTGCCTATGTTTTACCAGACCTCTCTGTGCTTTACAATGCTTCCCTATGCTTTACCAGACCTCTCTGTGCTTTACAATGCTTCCCTATGCTTTACCAGACCTCTCTGTGCTTTACAATGCTTCCCTATGCTTTACCAGACCTCTCTGTGCTTTACAATGCTTCCCTATGCTTTACCAGACCTCTCTGTGCTTTACAATGCTTCCCTATGCTTTGCCAGACCTCTCTGTGCTTTACAATGCTTCCCTATGCTTTGCCAGACCTCTCTGTGCTTTACAATGCTTCCCTATGCTTTGCCAGACCTCTCTGTGCTTTACAATGCTTCCCTATGCTTTACCAGACCTCTCTGTGCTTTACAATGCTTGCCTATGCTTTACCAGACCTCTCTGTGCTTTACAATGCTTCCCTATGCTTTACCAGACCTCTCTGTGCTTTACAATGCTTCCCTGTGCTTTACCATCCCTCTCTGTGCTTTACAATGCTTCCCTATGCTTTACCAGACCTCTCTGTGCTTTGCAATCGTTGTCTGTGCTTTACCTTGCTTTCACTGTTTTGCTTTTATAATTGTGAAGTTTTATAAGGATAGTTTCACACCTTAACAGTGTTTTCCAGTGGAGTATATCACATATACTGTACAATATATTTACACGCCTAAAAATACATTTACCTTAAAAGCAAAACAAAAGTGAAGTGTGGCCCGTGTTTAAAGTTGAAAACACTATCAGGCATGAACCTGTGTTCATACTGGCAGTCTGTGTTAACAAGTAACCCAGCTTTCCAAACGCAGAGCGAGACAGGATAATGTTGAGCATTCGGGGAAAGGTTATCAAGGTGAAGTTCAAACAAGACAACAGTGTGGTTCTGGAAACAAAGCACAGAGACAGCATGGTACAGCATAGGGAAGCATTGTAAAGCACAGAGAGGTCTGGTAAAGCATAGGGAAGCATTGTAAAGCACAGAGAGGTCTGGTAAAGCATAGGGAAGCATTGTAAAGCACAGAGAGGTCTGGTAAAGCATAGGGAAGCATTGCAAAGCACAGAGAGGTCTGGTAAAGCATAGGGAAGCATTGTAAAGCACAGCGAGGTCTGCTAAAGCATAGGGAAGCATTGTAAAGCACAGAGAGGTGTGGTAAAGCATAGGGAAGCATTGTAAAGCACAGAGAGGTCTGGTAAAGCATAGGGAAGCATTGTAAAGCACAGAGAGGTCTGGTAAAGCATAGGGAAGCATTGTAAAGCACAGAGAGGTCTGGTAAAGCATAGGCAAGCATTGTAAAGCACAGAGAGGTGTGGTAAAGCATAGGGAAGCATTGCAAAGCACAGAGAGGTCTGGTAAAGCATAGGGAAGCATTGCAAAGCACAGAGAGGTCTGGTAAAGCATAGGGAAGCATTGTAAAGCACAGCGAGGTCTGCTAAAGCATAGGGAAGCATTGTAAAGCGCTGAGAGGTCTGGTAAAGCATAGGGAGGCATTGTAAAGCACAGAGAGGACTGGTAAAGCATAGGGAAGCATTGTAAAGCACAGAGAGGTCTGGTAAAGCATAGGGAAGCATTGTAAAGCACAGAGAGGTCTGGTAAAGCATAGGGAAGCATTGTAAAGCGCTGAGAGGTCTGGTAAAGCATAGGGAGGCATTGTAAAGCACAGAGAGGTATGGGATAGGATATTTAAAAAAAAAAGGCAAGTCATGGTAAACTACAGGAAGGGTAAACTGTAAACTTTTCTAAGGGGTCTTCAGTAGCAAATGTCTATTTAGTGCAGCGGAAAGTCAAGTTAACCCTGCCTCCCTAATTTGTTTGCACTCTGATGAAATGCTGAATCACAAACCACGTGGTCATCCCTGAACTCCGGTCCGTTCCGAACCCGTCTGGAATGTAGAATGACGCCGCTTAACTCCTGGAGGGTGCAAACGCAAGGAGCAGAAGACATGGAGCTGTCCGCTAGTCTCATCCTCGCTGCTTGTGTCGTGGTTTTACTACTGTTTCTAATCCGTAGAGATTCGGGTAAGAAATACAACCTGCCCCCCGGTCCCACACCGCTCCCTGTCATCGGAAACTTACACCAGTTGGACATCAAGTGTCTGTTTCAATGTTTTGTCAAAGTAAGTTTATTTATTTATTTATTTATTTATCTATTTGTTTGACAGACACCTTTTATCCAAGGCGACCATACAGGTGTTACAGGGCAATACAAGGTTACAATGCAAGCTTAATATTTAAATACAGTGTAGCGGAAAGAAACAAGGACCAGGGGTCACAAATGGAGCTTAGATAAAGGGGCATTCAGAACAGAAAATAGGAGGCATTTTTTTACACAGAGAATTGTGAGGGTCTGGAACCAACTCCCCAGTAATGTTGTTGAAGCTGACACCCTGGGATCCTTCAAGAAGCTGCTTGATGAGGTTCTGGGATCAATCAGCTACTAACAACCAAACGAGCAAGATGGGCTGAATGGCCTCCTCTCGTTTGGAAACTTTATGTTCTTAAAGTAAGTGCAAATAGTCTTACTACTAGACTACAATATGTGTTAGGATGAAGCAAGTTAGGGTTACAAAAAGTCCTATCTACAACGACATAGTAACAGTGCAGTAGTGGAAGCGTTGTGCATTAGCACCAGTATCATTGATATCCTTGCTACATTTATTATTATTAGCACAGTTGAACTGCATTACACCGCACCCCCGTTATTACACTTCCCTCGCATACCGCCAGCTACTCTCTCTGAACAAATGACATCAATATATAAACAGTGCTATTTTTTACCCGTTATATCGCCACCCCGCTGTCGGCCGTCTGCCAAATTCAATCCCAACCCAAGCTAACGTAAATGTAAGCATTGTAGTTCCCCTCATTGTAGCGCCAGCGAAATAATCATGTCCAATTAAAACAACGAAGTTAGGCAGTTAGTCTTTGACTCGCGCTCCTGACTCGTTGTTTAACTGAAAGTTCATGCCAATGTCAGCAACACTGGCGCTCCCAACACAAAACAAAGTTCACCCTACATTTAACACAAGAGCAAAAGAAAGAAAAAAAATCTATCTGCATGCGTCTGAAAATAAGAAAGCGAGACGTCTCGCCTAAGTGAGGCATACTGTTAGTCGAATGATAATTGGAGACATTGTAATGGATACAAACAAATGGCTTACCCTGAAGGAACGGGTTTAACCTGAAAAAGACTTGACCCAGTCTAAAATAAGTGACTTTTAAAAACCACAGTAAATGTTAAAAAAAAAAAACACTACAGTTAGAGGTTTGTTTTTTTTTTACCTGCAAGTTTTGCACAAATGAAGGCTGACTTAAACTAAAGCATCAGTTTTGCAGAACAGTTTTTGTTTCAAAAAAAGTGTTTGAATGTACATAATCAAGTTTTTAACTCCTAAAAAAGAATACTGTTGAGCTTAAATTGCTCACCCTCACCTCCCCCTCACCCCTCCCTCCCTCACCCTCAGCCCCTCTCATCCCCCTCACCCCTCACCCTCACCCTCACCCTCCCTCACCCTCCCTCCTCACCCTCACCCTCACCCTCACCCTCCCCTCCCTCTCACTCTCACCTCACCCCCTCCTCCTCTCACCCTCACTCCCTCACCCCCACCCCCACCCCACCCTCCCTCCCTCTCACCCTCACCCTCACCCCACCCCTCCCTCCCCTCCCTCCCTCACCCTCACCCCACCCCTCCCCTCCCTCCCTCACCCTCACCCCTCCCCTCCCTCTCACTCTCACCCTCACCCCCACTCTTAAATCTTCAGCTCAGTATTTGAATTCTGTCCAGCGTGTGTTTGGGTCCCTCTCCCCAGTTAAGCAAGCATTACGGTCCTGTGATGACAGTGTACCTGGGCTCCCAGCGCATGGTGGTTCTCAACGGGTTTGAGGTGGTGTGGGAGGCTTGCAGGGTCACGCCAGACAGAGTTCTCTGGGAGGGCGCACATCCCCATCATGGAAAGGCTCACAGAAGGATACGGTAACAACGAGTCTTAGGAAAGCACATCCCAGTAAATCTGCGCTGCACTTTTCACAGGATTACACTGTGTTTACCAAGGCTTGTGTTTTTCTTTTTAATATGCTTTACCACACCTCTCTGCTTTACAATGCTTTACCAGACCTCTCTGTGCTTTACAATGCTTCTCTATGCTTTACCACACCTCTCTGCTTTACAATGCTTTACCAGACCTCTCTGTGCTTTACAATGCTTCCCTATGCTTTACCAGACCTCTCTGTGCTTTACAATGCTTCCCTATGCTTTACCAGACCTCTCTGTGCTTTACAATGCTTCCCTATGCTTTACCAGACCTCTCTGTGCTTTACAATGCTTCCCTATGCTTTACCAGACCTCTCTGTGCTTTACAATGCTTCCCTATGCTTTACCAGACCTCTCTGTGCTTTGCAATGCTTCCCTATGCTTTACCAGACCTCTCTGTGCTTTACAATGCTTCCCTATGCTTTACCAGACCTCTCTGTGCTTTACAATGCTTCCCTATGCTTTACCACACCTCTCTATGCTTTACCACACCTCTCTGCTTTACTATGCTTTCACTGTGCTGTATTACACTTTGCTATTTACTTTTTATATTGTCTCCTCTCTTCCCTCTCCCTCGCTCTCCCAGGTCTGTTTGTGAGTAATGGGGAGAGATGGAGACAGCTGCGTCGGTTTTCCTTGACGACGCTCCGGAATTATGGGATGGGCAAGCGAAGCATCGACGAGTGGATCCAGGAGGAGGCTCGGAATCTCGTGGAGGAATTCAGGAAAAACGAAGGTGAGGACAGCAGGGCTGGAGCAGACAGCAGCACCCAATCAAGAGAGGGGAGCTCTGAACCCCAGGACTGGCTGCAGCAGCAGCAGCAGCAGCAGGGCTAGTGTGAGTTTGTAACCCTGCTCAAACTCCTGGCTCCTGATCATTTCAATATTAATAATAATAGACTTCATTGAGGGGAGCTCTGAACCCCAGGACTGGGTGCAGCAGCAGCAGCAGTAGGGCTAGTGTGAGTTTGTAACCCTGCTCAAACTCCTGGCTCCTGATCATTTCAATATTAATAATACTAGACTTCATTGAGGGGAGCTCTGAACCCCAGGACTGGGTGCAGCAGCAGCAGCAGCAGCAGGGCTAGTGTGAGTTTGTAACCCTGCTCAAACTCCTGGCTCCTGATCATTTCAATATTAATAATAATAGACTTCATTGAGGGGAGCTCTGAACCCCAGGACTGGGTGCAGCAGCAGCAGCAGCAGCAGCAGGCTAGTGTGAGTTTGTAACCCTGCTCAAACTCCTGGCTCCTGATCATTTCAATATTAATAATAATAGACTTCATTGAGGGGAGCTCTGAACCCCAGGACTGGGTGCAGCAGCAGCAGCAGCAGCAGGGCTAGTGTGAGTTTGTAACCCTGCTCAAACTCCTGGCTCCTGATCATTTCAATATTAATAATAATAGACTTCATTGAGGGGAGCTCTGAACCCCAGGACTGGGTGCAGCAGCAGCAGCAGCAGGGCTAGTGTGAGTTTGTAACCCTGCTCAAACTCCTGGCTCCTGATCATTTCAATATTAATAATAATAGACTTCATTGAGGGGAGCTCTGAACCCCAGGACTGGGTGCAGCAGCAGCAGCAGCAGCAGGGCTAGTGTGAGTTTGTAACCCTGCTCAAACTCCTGGCTCCTGATCATTTCAATATTAATAATAATAGACTTCATTGAGGGGAGCTCTGAACCCCAGGACTGGGTGCAGCAGCAGCAGCAGCAGGGCTAGTGTGAGTTTGTAACCCTGCTCAAACTCCTGGCTCCTGATCATTTCAATATTAATAATAATAGACTTCATTGAGGGGAGCTCTGAACCCCAGGACTGGGTGCAGCAGCAGCAGCAGCAGCAGGGCTAGTGTGAGTTTCTTTCCAGGATGTGTGATCATTCCCCCAGGCTCCCCTTGTGACCCCACTTTCTTCCTGAGCCGAGCGGTTTCCAACGTGATCTGCTCCATGGTTTTTGGGGAGCGATTCGAGTACCAGGATAAGAACTTCATCCGATTGCTGGGTCTCATCAACAGCACCTTCCGCTTAGTAAGCAGCCCCTGGACCCAGGTAAGAGATCCTCAAACAAACCAGAGTAAACTAACCCTTATTGAAGTGTGTCATAGTGAAAGCACAGCACAGTGATAGCACAGCACACTGAAAGCATGGTAAAGCACATTCATAATTTAGGTACATCCTGCAATTACTCCCCGTTTTCTTTAAAAAACATACTTTATATGTGAAGTCTTTACGCTTTTTCACCCTCCAATATCCGGACCCCTCCAATATCCGGACCCTCCAATATCCAGACCCCCCCTCCAATATCCAGACCCCCCATCCAATATCCGGACCCCCCATCAAATTCCCTAAGAAAGCAAGGAGAGTGAAGGACTCTGCTGTGCAATCGAATGGGCTGTTATTGAATTCAGACCTTAACTATGCATTCGTCTTTTTCGATAGTCTTTTATCAATTGTGCCACATGAACGAATACAAGCACGTGTTTGTTTAGATTTACAACACTTTCCCGAGAGTCCTGAGCTGTCTGCCCGGGCCTCACAATAACCTATTGAAGAACGTCAAGCAGCTGAAAGCCTTCATCGCGGAGATGATCGAGAGACACAAACAGGAGTTGAAGCCGGATTCCCCGAGAGACTACATCGACAGCTTCCTCATCAAAATACAGGAGGTGAGGACAGGGGGGCAAACTACAGGGCTTTTCCAAAAAGAGTCACATTTCACAGAAAGAAACTCATGTAAAAAAAATAATAATCATCATAACTAATCCGGAAACACCTCCTGTATTATTTTCTTTCTTTATTTTTAGGAAAAGGAGAGCCCTTCTTCTGAGTTCCACGACAAAAACATGCTGTATTCGGTTTTGAACCTCTTCCTAGCTGGGACAGAGACCACAAGCACAACCCTGCGATATGGACTGCTGCTCCTCATCAAATACCCCCACTTCCAGGGTAGAGCACGGAGAGAAACCAAAGCCTCTGTCTCTGTCTCTCTCTCTCTCTCTCTCTCTCTCTCTCTGTCTCTCTCTCTCTCTCTCTCTCTCTCTCTCTCTCTCTCTGATATATATATCAGGGAACGGTCTACTGTTAGTATGTATAACAGAAGAAAGTGGGTCTGTGTTTATATGTATATCTATACACAGAGAGAGATTGCTTTCAACTACTACATGCCATAGTTTAAACGATCATCAAAATGCACCAAAATGCACATCCCTGGAGCCTGTTAGCCTTTGTGTTAAAATGTGTATTTGATGGAAGGGATGCAATGTGTTGGGCATGTGCGTTTCAGGAACGCATGAAAAGAAAAGGGAGCTCGACCTGTGATCTATATATACAGTATATATATATAAATGTACGATTAGAAATAGGAAAACGTCTGTGTGTCAAAAAGGAACTAAATCAAAAAGAAAAAGCTAATGTAGGATCATAAAAGTGTTAATAATTGCTGAAGGACTTGTAGTCCCAAACGTCCTAATACAATTAATATTTTTTTTATAAATGATTAACCTTTTTATGTACCTACATATATATAACAAGCATGGGTATATCTAGCGTGGGTTTCATTTTTGTTATTCCACTTAAGCAGGAAACTCTCCTGGGTGGTTTCTAGAGACGTGCTGCATCTTTGCGCTGGTATTTTGTGCAGCGTTCCTGTATTCACTGGCTTCGTTTCACTGGCTGGTATTTTGTGCAGCGTTCCTGTATTCACTGGCTTCGTTTCACTGGCTGGTATTTTGTGCATCGTTCCTGTATTCACTGGCTTCGTTTCACTCGCTGGTATTTTGTGCAGCGTTCCTGTATTCACTGGCTTCGCTTTCACTCGCTGGTATTTTGTGCAGCGCTCCTGTATTCACTGGCTTCGCTTTCACTGGCTGGTATTTTGTGCATCGTTCCTGTATTCACTGGCTTCGTTTCACTGGCTGGTATTTTGTGCATCGTTCCTGTATTCACTGGCTTCGTTTCACTGGCTGGTATTTTGTGCAGCGTTCCTGTATTCACTGGCTTCGTTTCACTGGCTGGTATTTTGTGCATCGTTCCTGTATTCACTGGCTTCGTTTCACTCGCTGGTATTTTGTGCAGCGTTCCTGTATTCACTGGCTTCGTTTCACTCGCTGGTATTTTGTGCATCGTTCCTGTATTCACTGGCTTCGTTTCACTCGCTGGTATTTTGTGCAGCGTTCCTGTATTCACTGGCTTCGTTTCACTGGCTGGTATTTTGTGCAGCGTTCCTGTATTCACTGGCTTCGTTTCACTCGCTGGTATTTTGTGCAGCGTTCCTGTATTCACTGGCTTCGTTTCACTCGCTGGTATTTTGTGCAGCGTTCCTGTATTCACTGGCTTCGTTTCACTCGCTGGTATTTTGTGCAGCGTTCCTGTATTCACTGGCTTCGTTTCACTGGCTGGTATTTTGTGCATCGTTCCTGTATTCACTGGCTTCGTTTCACTCGCTGGTATTTTGTGCATCGGTTCCTGTATTCACTGGCTTCGTTTCACTGGCTGGTATTTTGTGCAGCGTTCCTGTATTCACTGGCTTCGTTTCACTGGCTGGTATTTTGTGCAGCGTTCCTGTATTCACTGGCTTCGTTTCACTCGCTGGTATTTTGTGCAGCGTTCCTGTATTCACTGGCTTCGTTTCACTGGCTGGTATTTTGTGCATCGTTCCTGTATTCACTGGCTTTGTTTCACTGGCTGGTATTTTGTGCAGCGTTCCTGTATTCACTGGCTTCGTTTCACTGGCTGGTATTTTGTGCAGCGTTCCTGTATTCACTGGCTTCGTTTCACTCGCTGGTATTTTGTGCAGCGTTCCTGTATTCACTGGCTTCGTTTCACTGGCTGGTATTTTGTGCATCGTTCCTGTATTCACTGGCTTCGTTTCACTCGCTGGTATTTTGTGCAGCGTTCCTGTATTCACTGGCTTTGTTTCACTGGCTCGTTTGCAGACAGGGTTCAGCAGGAGATCGACTCGGTGGTCGGTCGGAATCGCCCCCCCGCCATGGAGGATCGCAGAAAGATGCCGATCACCGACGCCACGATCCACGAAATACAGAGATTCGCGGACATCGTGCCACTGAACGTTCCGCACAAGACCACACGGGACACCAGCTTCCGGGGGTACAGCATTCCTGAGGTGAGGCTCCGAACAGCACCCCATGCCACGCCATGCCACAGCATGTTATCAGTAGTGTACCTGCTTCTCATTTTTAAGGAATAAAGCGTGTGCAGGGATGGCAATGAGACTCCTGCTGCACAGCAGGGTCACCCAGTCCAGGTTTTACTACCAGCTTGATTCGCCCCAGCGTGTGTGGATAACAAGCTCAGGTGTGTCTGATTATTAAACTCCTAGTGAAACCAGGACTGGATCACAGCGCTGTGCAACGGGAGTCTTATTTCCATCCTTGTTAATGGCTGCATCCCTCTCTCTCCCCTGCCTCCCTGTCTGTCGGTCTTTGTCTGTCTGTGTCTCTCTCCCGTCTCTGTGTCTGTCTCTCCATCTCAATGTCTCTCTGTGTGTCTCTCCTGTCTCTGTGTCTCTCTATCTCAATGTCTCCCTGTGTGTCTCTCCCCTGTCTCTGTGTCTCTCTAACTCAATGTCTCCCTGTGTGTCTCTCCCGTCTCTGTGTCTCTCTATCTCAATGTCTCCCTGTGTCTCTCCCCTGTCTGTCTGTGTTTGTCCAGGGCACGGTGGTCTTGCCAGTGCTTCACTCGGTCCTGTATGACGAGACGCAGTGGAGTTCCCCCAACTCCTTCGATCCCACAAACTTCCTGGATGAAAACAGTAGCTTCCGGAAAAACCCCGCTTTCCTGCCCTTCTCCACAGGTGTGTCCTTTCACCCTGGTTTGCCATGTTTACTAATGTGCTTCCCCAGACCTCCCTGTGCTTTACAATGCTTCCCTATGCTTTACCAGACCTCTCTGTGCATTGCAATGCTTCCCTATGCTTTACCAGACCTCTCTGTGCTTTACAATGCTTCCCTATGCTTTACCAGACCTCTCTGTGCTTTACAATGCTTCCCTATGCTTTACCAGACCTCTCTGTGCTTTACAATGCTTCCCTATGCTTTACCAGACCTCTCTGTGCTTTACAATGCTTCCCTATGCTTTACCAGACCTCTCTGTGCTTTACAATGCTTCCCTATGCTTTACCAGACCTCTCTGTGCTTTTGTGTGTTTTGCAGAGTGTATATTTCCCGTGCGTTCAGTGTCCCTGCGCTGTGTGTGTGTTTTGCAGTGTATATTTCCTGTGCGTTCAGTGTCCCTGCGCTGTGTGTGTGTTTTGCAGTGTATATTTCCTGTGCGTTCAGTGTCCCTGCGCTGTGTGTGTGTTTTGCAGGACGCCCCTGCTCAGTGTCCCTGCGCTGTGTGTGTGTTTTGCAGGGAAGCGCTCCTGTGCGTTCAGTGTCCCTGCGCTGTGTGTGTGTTTTGCAGGGAAGCGCTCCTGTGCGTTCAGTGTCCCTGCGCTGTGTGTGTGTTTTGCAGGGAAGCGCCCTGTGCTGGGAGGGTCTGGCTCAGTATGGAGCTCTTCCTGTTTTTCACGACGCCCTGCAGAACCTCTCCTTCCGCCTCCCTGGGGATCCTGGGAAGATGGACGTGACTCCGGAGGTCAGCACTTTCAGCAAAGTGCCACGGCGCTTCGAGCTCATCGTGAGCAGCCGATAGAAACGTGCCTTCGAACCCGAGCCAGTCACTGAACCTGCTTGTGCTCCGTCCTTCAGATGAGACGTAAAACAACCCAGGTCCTGTTGGAAGTGACTCTGCAGCAGGAGTTTGTGATGCGTAGCTCACCCCCTAGTCTCTGTACGTCACAATTTAATAATAATAATAATAATAATAATAATAATGTGTATTACCAGTGCACGTGTCTGAGTGTCTTATTGTTTTTATACTGGGATGGAAATGAGACCCAGTTGCATAGCAGTTCCTGGTTTTACTGTGAGTTTAATCAGACGCACCTGAGCTTGTTATCTGCACACACTGGGACTGATCAAGCTGGTAGTAAAACCTGGACTGGGTGACACTGCTGTGCAATAGGAGTCTGATTCCCAGCCCTGATGTGCATATACTTGCTGTACAATGATATTCGGCACCATGAACGCTTAGACTGAAAGAGAACAATAATTAAATAAATCGAGATAGATAGATTTCAGTAATACTAATTGCTGGTTGGGAACTATTGTTTTGAGACAAATAACATTCCACACACAAACATTTAATGTCATTGTTTTGTTATTATGAATATTAGAATTCTGTTTTTATTCATCATCATTTAATAATTCAACTTTCCAAAGACATTTATAAGATACTTCTGTTTGATTATTTATTGAAATGCCACAATCCTTTAAGCTACAAAACTGAATTTTTATTGTAGCGCAAAGCTGTGAAAATAATAATGACAATAATAATAATAATAAAACAATTCTCAGTATTTTTTTAGACTGCTGCTATTGTAATTGAACTATACAGAGTCCACGTGCTTCTTTTCAATTTTATACAGAAAGAAAATACGCAAACCCAGCACACCCATGCTGTTAAACAAGTCTACCTCATTAACTGCATTACACTTCAAGAACAGAAAGAACTGAAATGGAATTGTTTTCTTTTATTCATTTTAATTCTCCTGTACATGGATGACATCACAATAGATGACAATTGATGTAAGGGGATGACATCACAATAGATGACAATTGATGTAAGGGGATGACATCACAATAGATGACAATTGATGTGAGGGGATGACATCACAATACATCTTTCAGTCTTTTCTGGGGGCCCCTTTTGAAGTCTATTGCAACCCCCCCCCCCCCCCACCAAATAAAACTACTAAATAATATAGAATAGAAATGCATCAATATGTAGATTTCTAACATCAATATGTAGATTTCTAACAACATAATTGTATCGTTCTAAATCAGACAGCCTTTCACAGCGCAGCTCTCCACAGCCTATTCACTGCAATGGAAGAGACGGAGCAGGTCAAATGAATTACAAAGACCGGAGTCAGTCGGATTGAGAGGTGGGCAAGGCTTCGTTTGTGCTTTCGGAGGACACCGATTAGAAATTGCTTTTCTACGGGAACAAACGTGTCTAACATCCTATCTGCACCCCACCCACAACTAGAAAAAAATCTCACAGAAACGCTAAAAGGAAACTTTGTAACAAATTCTGTTTTTAAACTGCAAGCAAATTGCATTGAAGTACGAAGACATTGTTAAAAACCACACAGCCGCGCTGCAGCAGTCTTTATAGCGCGCGGCGAATTTGACGAAGTTCATTTTATTATTTCTTACTATTCGCATCAAAACGCTGGTTTGCCTATCCCATGCTGAATTTAGCAAGAGCACGTCAGGCCAATAGACACGCCCCCTCCCAGCCAGGCCCCTCCCCCTCCCTCGCTCAGATGTTTGGAAGGTGATGGTCGAACTTGTGTTTGAAGTGCTTCTTCACTTCTGGAGCTGGGGAGATGTTGTTGCTGGCTAGCTGGGGTAGGTACTGCGGCTACAATAAGAACATAAATTAATACACTTCAAATAAAATAAATAAAAAAAGATTCAAATTCATCCAGAGACACTGCAAACTCTTAATAACATTGCTGTGACTTACAGCAGTAGGGGGTTAAGAAATTGCCTCGTCCATCTATCACTTGCCCAATACTTGTCCTTTGTATATATTGTATAGCCATTATTGGAGTGGCCCTGTCTGTCTATCTGTGTGGGTATAGTTGGCACACTGGGGTCCCATTCTACCAGCCTCACCCCACTGCAGTTGTCTTACACTTGCGCTGCCATTGCAGATCATTTTGGCACAGTGTGGTCCCATTCTACCAATGGCCCAGGCCCCCCTCTCATGCCTCTCTGTTGTGTATTGAGGTGTGTTGTGTGTATTGCTTTTCCTCACCCCCTGCACTCTCCTCCAGGCCCCCCTCTCATGCCTCTCTGTTGTGTATTGAGGTGTGTTGTGTGTATTGCTGTGTGTTCTGTGTTGTGTGTATTGCTTTTCCTCACCCCCTGCACTCTCCTCCAGGCCCCCCTCTCATGTCTCTCTGTTGTGTATTGAGGTGTGTTGTGTGTATTGCTGTGTGTTGTGTGTATTGCGTTTGCTCACCCCCTGCACTCTCCTCCTGGCCCCCCTCTCGTGTCTGCGCCCGGCCCCTCTCTCAGGGTCCCGGGACCCCTCGGTGTCGTCCCTCGCTGGCTCTCGAGTATGACAGCTCGAGCAGCGCTTCACAGGACATGCGGGACGCGGGGTCCATCACCAGACACGCCTGAGACAGAGGAGGGAGGAGCAGCGATCACGACCCCACCACAAACACCAGCACTCACTGAATCTCAAGAACCGGGAGAGGGAGAGAGTGCAAGGGATAGAGAAAGAGAGGGGAGAGAGTGGAAGGGATAGAGAAGAGAGAAGAGGAGAGAGGAAGGGATAGAGAAAGAGAGGGGAGAGAGAGGAGGGATAGAGAAAGAGAAGGGGAGAGAGAGGAAGGGATAGAGAAAGAGAAGAGGAGAAAGGAGGGGATAGAGAAAGAGAGGGGGAGAGAGAGGAGGGGATAGAGAAAGAGAAGGGGAGAATGGAAGGGATAGAGAAAGAGAAGGGGAGAGAGGAAAGGATAGAGAAAGAGAGGGAGAGAGAGAGAGGAGTGCCTTCATGAACACCAAACAGGTTAGTTGACCCAATTCTTGTTTTTACTGCTACGCTAGTGATGCAGTCAGAACTTCAGACCCGTTTGGACTTGGTTCAGAACCAGTGTCTCACCTTCATGACGACGAGCGCCTGGCCTGACACATTATGGAATCTCTTCTCCAGAGGCTCCTGTGGATCGGAACCAGAACCACAGTCAGATTATATAAAACATTTTTTAAGTAGAAAATTTGTATTAGCAGTAGTCGTAGTAAACTTTTTATAAGGGTTAGTTTACAATGCTTCCCTGTGCTTTACCAGACCTCTCTGTGCTTTACAATGCTTCCCTATGCTTTACCAGACCTCTCTGTGCTTTACAATGCTTCCCTATGCTTTACCAGACCTCTCTGTGCTTTACAATGCTTCCCTATGCTTTACCAGACCTCTCTGTGCTTTACAATGCTTCCTGTGCTTTACCAGACCTCTCTGTGCTTTACAATGCTTCCCTATGCTTTACCAGACCTCTCTGTGCTTTACAATGCTTCCCTATGCTTTACCAGACCTCTCTGTGCTTTACAATGCTTCCCTATGCTTTACCAGACCTCTCTGTGCTTTACAATGCTTCCCTATGCTTTACCAGACCTCTCTGTGCTTTACAATGCTTCCCTATGCTTTACCAGACCTCTCTGTGCTTTACAATGCTTCCCTATGCTTTACCAGACCTCTCTGTGCTTTACAATGCTTCCCTATGCTTTACCAGACCTCTCTGTGCTTTACAATGCTTCCCTATGCTTTACCAGACCTCTCTGTGCTTTACAATGCTTCCCTATGCTTTACCAGACCTCTCTGTGCTTTACAATGCTTCCCTATGCTTTACCAGACCTCTCTGTGCTTTACAATGCTTCCCTATGCTTTCCCAGACCTCTCTGTGCTTTACAATGCTTCCCTGTGCTTTACCAGACCTCTCTGTGCTTTACAATGCTTCCCTATGCTTTACCAGACCTCTCTGTGCTTTACAATGCTTGCCTGTGCTTTACCAGACCTCTCTGTGCTTTACCATGCATTCACTGTGCTGTGTTACACTGTGCTGTTACTGTGGGCAGTGCTGAAAGGAATGCATGTTTATCATGTTGGAGGCGTGCTGCGCACCGTAGTGTCGGGTTCAGGAATGCTGACTCCACTGAAGAACAGATTGGATCTGAACACCTGCTGGTGCCGCGGGATCAAGTCACCTGGGGGTCAAAACAGAGCAAGGGGAGGGTCACCCAGGGGTCAAAGGGGCACCTTCACCGGCCACACCCACACCCCCTCCGCCCCGGGTTCAAGTCCAAACACACACGTACTCACAGACGCGCAGTCACACACCGACACACACACACACACACACACAGCTTCTCTCTCACCCAGGCTCCTGCGTATCAGGTACAGTTGATCCACGTCGGACCTGCCTGGCCACAGCGGGTTCCCCGACAGCAGCTCAGCAAAGACGCAGCCGATTGCCCACACGTCCACCGGGGGCCCGTACTGCGTGTCCCCCACCAGCAGCTCCGGGGCCCGGTACCAGCTGCGTCGCCACGTAGTCTGTGTAGTCATCACCCGGACCCGCTGCAAGTGGGGCGAGGCACAGTGTTACTGAGGATGCGCGGGGCTCCAGAGATCATCTTTATTATTTCAACATTCAAATATTCAATCTAACTCAGCTTGAAATGTAGAAACGTTAACCATTGAATTTACACTGAAGACGCTGAGAGAGACTTCCAGTGGAAATGTTTGCCATTGAATTTACACTGAAGACACTGAGAAAGACTTCTAGTGGAAACGTTTGCCATTGAATTTACACTGAAGACGCTGAGAAAGACTTCCAGTGGAAACGTTTGTCATTGAATTTACACTGAAGACGCTGAGAAAGACTTCCAGTGGAAACGTTTGCCATTGAATTTACTCTGAAGACGCTGAGAGAGACTTCCAGTGGAAACGTTTGCCATTGAATTTACACTGAAGACGCTGAGAGAGACTTCTAGTGGAAACGTTTGCCATTGAATTTACACTGAAGACGCTGAGAAAGACTTCCAGTGGAAAAGTTTGTCATTGAATTTACACTGAAGACACTGAGAGAGACTTCTAGTGGAAACGTTTGCCATTGAATTTACACTGAAGACGCTGAGAAAGACTTCTAGTGGAAACGTTTGCCCCTGTATGTATTATTAACTAAGCGGCAGGAGTCTGAGCAGATGAGCACAGCGGAGACTCACTGAGAATGCGCGCAAACCCGAAGTCACACAGCTTGATGATCCCGGTCTTGGTGAGAAGAATGTTCTCAGGCTTCACATCTCTGTGGATACACTGAGAGAGGAGAGGAGAGGAGAGGAGAGAGAGGAGAGGAGAGGAGAGGTGAGTCCAGCGACAAGCAGAGACACACAATGCATTAGTGTATCATGACATGCGGGTCACAGGGTGGAAATGAGACTTCATGACATTAGTGTATCTTTAAACCCCGGGTTCTTATTTATTATTAAATCACCCTCATTGGGGTGAGGGAGGGAGATGGGGGTGATGGGGGAGGGAGTCACTCACGTTGTGTTTATGACAGAAGTTGACGGCCTGCAGTGTCTGCCACACAATGCTCTTGAGAAGAGGCTCCGGGACGCTGGAGAAACAAGACCGACAAGCGGGCAGGTGAGAAACAAGCAGGGTCTGTGATACACAAACACCTTCACAAAGAAAGAGTCCCATAGGAACAGCACAGCACAGTGACAGCATGGGAAAGCATAGGGAAGCATTGTAAAGCACAGAGAGGTGTGGTAAAGCATAGGGAAGCATTGTAAAGCACAGAGAGGTCTGGTAAAGCATAGGGAAGCATTGTAAAGCACAGAGAGGTCTGGTAAAGCATAGGGAAGCATTGTAAAGCACAGAGAGGTCTGGTAAAGCATAGGGAAGCATTGTAAAGCACAGAGAGGTCTGGTAAAGCATAGGGAAGCATTGTAAAGCACAGAGAGGTCTGGTAAAGCATAGGGAAGCATTGTAAAGCACAGAGAGGTCTGGTAAAGCATAGGGAAGCATTGTAAAGCACAGAGAGGTCTGGTAAAGCATAGGGAAGCATTGTAAAGCACAGAGAGGTCTGGTAAAGCATAGGGAAGCATTGTAAAGCACAGAGAGGTCTGGTAAAGCATAGGGAAGCATTGTAAAGCACAGAGAGGTCTGGTAAAGCATAGGGAAGCATTGTAAAGCACAGAGAGGTCTGGTAAAGCATAGGGAAGCATTGTAAAGCACAGAGAGGTCTGGTAAAGCATAGGGAAGCATTGTAAAGCACAGAGAGGTCTGGTAAAGCATAGGGAAGCATTGTAAAGCACAGAGAGGTCTGGTAAAGCATAGGGAAGCATTGTAAAGCACAGAGAGGTCTGGTAAAGCATAGGGAAGCATTGTAAAGCACAGAGAGGTCTGGTAAAGCATAGGGAAGCATTGTAAAGCACAGAGAGGTCTGGTAAAGCATAGGAAGCATTGTAAAGCACAGAGAGGTCTGGTAAAGCATAGGAAGCATTGTAAAGCACAGAGAGGTCTGGTAAAGCATAGGGAAGCATTGTAAAGCACAGAGAGGTCTGGTAAAGCATAGGAAGCATTGTAAAGCACAGAGAGGTCTGGTAAAGCATAGGGAAGCATTGTAAAGCACAGAGAGGTCTGGTAAAGCATAGGGAAGCATTGTAAAGCACAGAGAGGTCTGGTAAAGCATAGGGAAGCATTGTAAAGCACAGAGAGGTCTGGTAAAGCATAGGGAAGCATTGTAAAGCACAGAGAGGTCTGGTAAAGCATAGGGAAGCATTGTAAAGCACAGAGAGGTCTGGTAAAGCATAGGGAAGCATTGTAAAGCACAGAGAGGTCTGGTAAAGCATAGGGAAGCATTGTAAAGCACAGAGAGGTCTGGTAAAGCATAGGGAAGCATTGTAAAGCACAGAGAGGTCTGGTAAAGCATAGGGAAGCATTGTAAAGCACAGAGAGGTCTGGTAAAGCATAGGAAGCATTGTAAAGCACAGAGAGGTCTGGTAAAGCATAGGGAAGCATTGTAAAGCACAGAGAGGTCTGGTAAAGCATAGGGAAGCATTGTAAAGCACAGAGAGGTCTGGTAAAGCATAGGGAAGCATTGTAAAGCACAGAGAGGTCTGGTAAAGCATAGGGAAGCATTGTAAAGCACAGAGAGGTCTGGTAAAGCATAGGGAAGCATTGTAAAGCACAGAGAGGTCTGGTAAAGCATAGGGAAGCATTGTAAAGCACAGAGAGGTCTGGTAAAGCATAGGGAAGCATTGTAAAGCACAGAGAGGTCTGGTAAAGCATAGGGAAGCATTGTAAAGCACAGAGAGGTCTGGTCTTAGCCCACTGTGCTGTTATTTTTATATTACTGCCAGAAAACAAAATCGTATCTCAGTAGGATAGTTTTGTGGTTTGATTTCAAGACTGTCGGTCTTTCACCTTCCCATCACGCACTGCAGGTTGAAACCCGATTTGCCCCCCCACCACCCAAGAAAACAAAGCTCCTGGTTGCCGGGGTAAACAGCAGTTCTGTTGTTACGGCAACAGGAGCAGGCTGCACTTGCTGCTGCTGCTTGGGGCCTTGATTAACAGGACAGCACTCGTTTAACCTGTGAGGAATTACACTGAGCAGTGGTTCTCTCCCAGTTCAGAGCAATTCTCTTTGAAGGGGGCTGGTCTGGGATATCCGAACCAGTCACCCAGACCTCCCACCCTGAATAATTGAACGCAAGTCCCAGGGAAGAGTGGGGTTACCTGGGCAGGTGTCTGGTGTCTGCAATCGACACAGAAAACACAATCCACTGTGGAGAGAGAGCGAGAGAGAGAGAGAGAGAGAGAGAGAGAGAGAGAGAGAGAGAGAGAGAGAGAGAGAGAGAGAGAGAGAGAGAGAGTGAGCGAGAGAGAGAGAGAGAGAGAGCGAGAGAGAAAGAGAGAGAGAGAGGGCCCTTAGAAAAGATTCCCACAGCAAAGTGTGATGAAGCAGTGACAGCATGGTAAAGCACAGAGAGGTCTGGTAAAGCATAGGGAAGCATTGTAAAGCACAGAGAGGTCTGGTAAAGCATAGGGAAGCATTGTAAAGCACAGAGAGGTCTGGTAAAGCATAGGGAAGCATTGTAAAGCACAGAGAGGTCTGGTAAAGCATAGGGAAGCATTGTAAAGCACAGAGAGGTCTGGTAAAGCATAGGGAAGCATTGTAAAGCACAGAGAGGTCTGGTAAAGCATAGGGAAGCATTGTAAAGCACAGAGAGGTCTGGTAAAGCATAGGGAAGCATTGTAAAGCACAGAGAGGTCTGGTAAAGCATAGGGAAGCATTGTAAAGCACAGAGAGGTGTGGTAAAGCATAGGGAAGCATTGTAAAGCACAGAGAGGTGTGGTAAAGCATAGGGAAGCATTGTAAAGCACAGAGAGGTGTGGTAAAGCATAGGGAAGCATTGTAAAGCACAGAGAGGTGTGGTAAAGCATAGGGAAGCATTGTAAAGCACAGAGAGGTGTGGTAAAGCATAGGGAAGCATTGTAAAGCACAGAGAGGTGTGGTAAAGCATAGGGAAGCATTGTAAAGCACAGAGAGGTCTGGGAAAGCATAGGGAAGCATTGTAAAGCACAGAGAGGTCTGGTAAAGCATAGGGAAGCATTGTAAAGCACAGAGAGGTGTGGTAAAGCATAGGGAAGCATTGTAAAACACAGAGAGGTCTGGTAAAGCATAGGGAAGCATTGTGAAGCACAGAGAGGTAAACTAATGCATAGTATAACCGTGGGAAAAGCATGGGGCCCAGGCGCTGGCTTGTGTTTCTACAGCAGCTCCAACACAATGTGAAAGTCCTTCAGTGAGTCAACCCGGCAGAACTCAACCCAGCAGAACAATGACACAGCATTCCATCCCGCTCAGTCGTTTAGCAACAGCCCTCCTCCTCCCTCCCTCCCCCGCTCTCCCTTTGAGGGTTCTACACCCCCCACCATTCCTTCAGAGACTGGAAACCCCTCTCTGCTTTCTTACCCTCCCCATGTCTCTACCCCTCTCTCTCTCTTCGTTTCCCTTGCTCACCCCTTCCTTCCTTTCTCTTGTATTACTTCTGTGACAGAATTGCAACTACTAAATTCAACGACAAATATTTTGACTAGAAGTCTTTCCCGGTCTTTGTTTCTTTCTCATCCTCTTTCTCTCTCCCCATCCCTCCCTCAAACACACACAATCAAAAACACAAACACACAGATAGACAGGCAGATAGACAGACATACATACATACAGATAGGCAGGCAGACACGCAGATAGACAGACAGGCAGATAGACAGACAGACATACATACAGATAGGCAGGCAGACACGCAGATAGACAGACAGGCAGATAGACAGACAGACATACATACAGATAGGCAGGCAGACACGCAGATAGACAGACAGGCAGATAGACAGACAGACATACATACAGATAGGCAGGCAGGCAGGCAGACAGACACACACTGCTACACAGACAGCGTGACAGACCGATGGAAGGAGGGACAGACCGATGGAAGGACGGACAGTGTGACTGATAGAAGGAGGGACAGCGTGACTGACCCGCGGGGGTGTCTGTCCAGCTCGTGCAGGACGGTCTGCTCACAGAACTCAAACACCAGCTGCAGCTTCCTCTTCCTGCGGAACACCTCCAGCAGATTCACCAGATTCACATGCTTCAGTTGCTGAGGAGAGGGGAGAGAAGAGGGGAGGTGAGGGAGAGGAGAGAAGAGAGAGGAGAGGAGAGAGAGAGAGAGGAGGGGAGGGGAGAGGAGAGTGGGAAGGGGAGAGGAGAGGAGAGGAGAGGAGAGAGAAGGGAGGAGAGGGAGAGAAGAGGGGAGGTGAGGGGAGAGGAGAGAAGAGGAGAGGAGAGGAGGAGAGGAGAGAAGAGGAGAGGAGAGGGAGGGAGAGAGGAGAGGAGAGAGAGGAGAGGAGGAGGAGGAGAGAGAGAGAAGAGGGGAGGTGAGGGGAGGTGAGGGAGAGGAGAGGAGAGGGGAGGGAGAGGAGAGGGAGAGAAGAGGGGAGGTGAGGGAGAGAGGAGAGGGGAGGAGGGAGGGGAGGAGAGGAGAGGGGGAGGTGAGGGGAGAGGAGAGAAGAGGAGAGGAGAGTGGGAAGAGAGGAGAGAAGAGGAGAGAGGGGGGAGGTGAGAGTTTGAAGGACACGTGTTTAATTGTGTCTTCTGTATTTTGCAGTTGTTTGATTAGACTTTGCGACAGTCCTTTGCATCGTTTTCCAGGACCCCCTTGTCATCGAGCTCACACCTTGAGCATGCGGATCTCTCGCAGGGCGATCTTCTTGATCACAGGGTCGTCCTCCGACTCCACAAATTTCTTGATGGCCACGATCTGTCCCGTGTCTCTGTTACGGCACTTGAACACGACCCCATAGGAGCCCTCGCCGATCTTCCCCAGCTTCTCGTACTTCTCCATGGCACGAAGGGGGGCTGCAAGGAGAATAAATAAGTCAGCAAAGAACCCCCCAGAAGTGTCTGTCCACGATCCGCCTCAGTCCCACTCCCTGTTCAATTCTCATCAATTCCAATTCCGAGTCCTTTAAAAGAATTCCTACAAAGGCTGGTTCTACTGTGCTTTTCCTTCTTCATAGGGAATTCAAAAACAACAAACATCATTCTATCCATCTACCTATCTGTCCATCTACCTATCTATCCATCTACCTATCAATCTATCCATCCATCCATCCATCCATCTACCAATCTATCCATCAATCCATCCATCAATCCATCTATCCACCCATCTATCTACCTACCTATCAATCTATCCATTCATCCATCCATCAACCAATCTATCCATCAATCCATCCATCAATCCATCTATCCACCCATCTATCTACCTACCTATCAATCCATCTACCTATCAATCTATCCATCCATCCATCCATCAACCAATCTATCCATCAATCCATCCATCAATCCATCTATCCACCCATCTATCTACCTACCTATCAATCCATCTACCTATCAATCTATCCATCCATCCATCCATCCATCTACCAATCTATCCATCAATCCATCTATCCACCTATCTATCTATCTATCTATCTATCCACCTATCTATCTATCTATCTACCTCTCCATCCATCTATCTACCTACCTATCCATCCATCTATCTATCTACCTATCCATCTATCTATCTATCTATCTATCTATCTATCTATCTACCTATCTATCTACCTATCTATCCACACACATGGATGAAGGCTGTATTTGCATCCTGAGCCATTCGGAAAAAAAAAGTCATAATCCCACAGTAGTGACGTCAAAACGTGATAATTAATCTAGAGGAAAATATACTTGAACTTTGACCCATTCGACTCCTCGAGACCGTCGCTTTCAATTCAAACACAAAATGTCTCGTTTTCAATCACTCGACAACACCCCACAGCAGAGAAATGTTCATTAATGATCAACGAAATGAGAACACATTAAAAAATGATGCAAAGCTGGTACATTGGTATCTCAGAGGAGCGGGAAATTATTTAAGGCAATCATCCAAATAAAGCTGAAGCACTAACGGATAACGACACAGAACGTCTGTAC
>CM060281.1:327982-377982 GCA_030684275.1 Acipenser oxyrinchus oxyrinchus | reverse complement strand
TAGGGAAGCATTGTAAAGCACAGAGAGGTGTGGTAAAGCATAGGGAAGCATTGTAAAGCACAGAGAGGTCTGGTAAAGCATAGGGAAGCATTGTAAAGCACAGAGAGGTTTACGTTATAAATGTCTTTGCTGTCAAAAGGTTCCAGTGCTGATGTTGCTTTTTAAATGGACTCACCACACTGGCGAGATGACTTTTAAAGACACCCTGAGATCCCTTTCCCTCCACCCTGCCCCCCAGCCCTGCCTCTGAGCTGGCTTCTTGTTGTGGTGCACAAACAATTATTTTATTCATTTACTGTTGGACTCTTTTTGTTTTTCTCGTCCAAAAAAAAACAACAAAAAAGTTTTTAAAACTTAAAAAATGAAAAAGAGGGACTTGAAAGTGTGCCTGTAATGTGGCTGGAATGAGAGAGACGGGACCAACCCCTATCAGTGCAGTGCAGGAGGGAGAGAGATTAGAGAACAGCTCGCTTATCAAAGTTTAAACTCCGTCCCCTATAACGGGGGGGGGGAGGAGTGTGGATGAGACGTGAAATTTAATGCAATTGTGATGAAACAAGTTATCAAGGTGTTTCAGAAGCTAAGGGTGAGGCTGTGTGTCTGCCAGACTTACAGATACAGGTAGAACATGTCTCTCAGGACAGTCCTTTGCACGTTTATGACAATATCAGAATCTGGGGTGATGGTGAGGAGGGGAGAGGGTCACACACACAAAAAAATACTGCAATTTGTATTAAATTGTGTATTTACTCATCAAAACACGGTACACAATATATATATATTTGCAGTCATATAATATCCCAATTAACAACCTAACATAGTAACCAATCTTACTAACGTTACCAGCAAAAAATGCTTGTTCCACTATATTTTTACTGCATCAGGACTGGTAGCAAGACTCCTATTCCACAGCAGTGTCACCCAGTCCAGGTTTTACTACCAGCTTCATCAGCCCCCAGTGTGTCTAGGTAACGAGCTCAGGTGTTATTATTAAACTCCAAGTGAAACCAGGAGCGGATCACAGCGCGGTGCAGCAGGAGTCTCGTTCCCATCCCTGCGTATGCAGTTGTGTTAATAATTAGCAGATTTTTTTAAACCCCTTTTCAGAAACAGAGAAGCAGATCAGAAGTTTTACAAAACAAATTAGAATAACAACAGAACCACATTTGTACTTTATTTTACAATCTGTTTTTGTTTTTGTTTTTTTGCAGTGTGTGTTGTCGCGTTTCTAGCCCCCATCTCTGAGCCTCACTGCATCTCCATCTCCTCCATCTCATCCGAATCTTCATCAAAGTATTTCTCCTCCTCATCCCGAGTCACAATGTCCAGGTTATCATAATCAGGGTTCTCATCCACTTCACTGAAACACACACACACACACACAGACAGAGACAGACAGAGACACACACAGACAGACACACAGACACACACAGAGACAGAACAGGTAGTGGTTTTAATCATGTTTTTATTGAAGGGGTCATATCTGATCAGGCACTTTGGAAAGACACTGAACGGCAGACGTTTCGACTGCTGTGCGCTGAAGCCACTGGACGCAAGAACAGCGAGGCACGGTAAAGCAGAGTAAACACGGCACACTGTGGTGAATAACCAAGGGACAAAACTGCAAACTGACCACCGTTCTCATCCCCGTCACTGAAACGGGTGCCGGTTTTAGTGCAGCACTCAGATGAAAAGATGCACAGTCAATGCTTCAGTGCCTCTGCTTTTCTCTTGCAGTGTTTGAGTAACCAGGGGTTTTGTAAAGAGCGTCATTTGTATTATTAAAAAAAACAAAAACAAAAAAACTTTATTGCCTGGTTGCACAGGATTAGTGCGAATAAAGTTTTGTTGTTGTTGTTGTTGTTGTTGTTGCCCGGACAGCAGATACTGTATTGCAGAGTTTGTGGAAATGTGAAAGTTTTTCATGCAAACAGATGAGAAAGATTTTCACAACCTGCAGGCACCTTGATTAAAGTCAGGGGCTCATTTAGGAATTGTAAATTTAGACAAAGATTGCGCTAATGGTGATGTTGTGTAAGAGCTTGGCGAATGGAGCCCTTTGTGTCTGTCAGTGTGTGTGTGTGTGTGTGTGTGTGTGTGTGTCAGTCTCTATCTGTGTCAGTGTGTGTGTGTGTGTGTGTCAGTCTCTATCTGTGTCAGTGTGTGTCTACGTATGGCTGTCAATCTTTCTCTCTGTGTCCATGTGTCTCAGTGTTTTTCCCTATGAGCTTGTGTCTCTGTCTCATGCTGTCTCCTTGTCCTAACCTGTAGTTGAAGTCCTGGTCCTTGCCCTCCAGGAAGCGTTGGTGCATTCGGCTAAGAAACTCCTCCCTGAGCAGAGCCTTCTCCTGGGGACCGGGCTCCCACAGCACCGGGGCGTCTGAGAGGGAGGAAGGGAGAGAGGGGGAAAAAAACACAACTTATCAGGTAAAATCTCACAACAGGCAACTTCTTCCATTATTAATTTTATTACCTTAGTTGCAAAGTGTAATAAAGCACATGGAGACACACTGACACACACACACACAGCTGGGATTGAAATCAGACTCCTGTTGCACAGCAGTGTCACCCAGTCCAGGTTTTACTACCAGCTTGATCAGCCCCAGTGTGTGTGGGTAACAAGCTCAGGTGTGCCTTATTAAACGAAACCAAGAATAAATCTTATTCCCTTCCCTGCGACCACACCCCGAGCCAGACACACACACACACACACCCCGAGACAGACAGACACACACACAGACAGACAGACAGACACACACACAGACACCCCGAGACAGACACTCACCCTCCTCCTCCTCCTCCTCGTCCTCCTCCTCCTCAGCCCCTGCCTCCCTCTCCTGCTGCCTCTCCAGCCTCCTCTGGATGAGCCCCTCCTGGTAGGAGGACAGCAGCAGGTCCGCGAGGGAGCCCGGCTCGGAACCGGCCCGGCTGCCCCGCTCCAGAACCTCCTCGTCTGTCAGGTACTGTCCGATGCACTGCTCGTACAGGAGTGGGTCCCGGGAGCGCATGCAGTCCTCGCTAAAATACTCCCCGTCTGAGAGGAGAGACAGGGAGGGGGAGGAGAGGAGAGAGAGAGAGAGAGAGAGAGAGGGGAGGGAAGGGAAGGGAGGGAAGGGAAGGAGGGAAGGGAAGGGAGGACGGACAGAAGGGAGGGACAGACAGGGAAGGGAGAGGGGAGGAGGGGAGAGAGACAAAGAGAAAAGTAGTTTGATCCAGAGGATGTATGCAATCTAACAGCCACGCCCCTGTCCCCTCTTGATGCTAATATTGTTGTGCTGTCATTGTGCAGACACCGTCATAGAATCCACGTCAACGTGAACCCTACAGCAGCCCTCTCGCCTCACCCTGGATGAGTTTCTGCAGGGCTGCGTATCTCTTGTTCCTGATCCGGGTGAGGCCGCTCCTCTTCCCGGCGCGCCGCCCGTCCGGATCTCCCCGCAGTAGAACTCCGCCTCATAACCCCCGGCGAGGTGCCGGAAGCAAGGCAGGTCCTCGCTGCGGATCTGAGCCCTGAACCTCTCCAGGAAGACCAGGGGCTTGCTGTGGTACAGCCCGCCGAGCACAGCCTGCTTCTGGGCCAGCGTGAGGTCGGGCTCCCCCTTCTGCTGGCTTTTCACCGGAGCCCCGCTGCGGGCGATTCTCTCCAGCATGGAGGGCAGGAGGTGGGCGCAGGGTCCGTCCGCAGCCTGGGGAGGAGATCAAAGCGACAGTGAGCTGGGCTGGGCTGGGCTGGGCTGGGCTGTTCCCGTTTGACTTCAATTCCATTTCTGATTCATTTTGGGTGCCCCTCTTTGCAAACATGACATAAAAAAAGTCAGTCCCTTGTACCTTAAAAGGGTTCAAATCAATGTGCAATTGAAATTCCTATTCCCTTGTAATCAATTTCAACACGTCATTGATCGCAATTGCAGTCCGCAGCATTCCGTTAATTTATCTTCTCACAGCGGCCACAAGTAAATGTTAAACCGAAGTCACGATTGTTTCTAAAATATCAATTCCTTCGCAGTCGTTGGAAAATTAATTCTAAAAAGGAACCATAATGTAAAAACAGTAAATCGTTAGCAACGCAATAAAACTGCTATTAAAATGAATGTTAGAAAACACGCCGCAGCATTACTATAAACGGTATTATTAACACAAAGCCTTCAGCGCACCTGCAGAGCAGCTCCAGCGAGGTCCTGAGCTCCGCTGCCTGCCTCGCTGTCCGGCGGTGTGGCCGGCTGCTCTTGAGCGCCCCCTCGTGGTGAGGCAGCCAGACTGGGCTCTCGCCCGGCCTCCACCTCACTCCCTGTGCAGCTGGGGCAGGTGACCTCATCCTCCCGGCTCTCCTGTCCCGCTGCGGAACCGGCAGCCTGGAACCTCATCCTGGAACCTTCTAGACTCTCCCGGGCCGGAGGAGGGGTGACTCTGGGTTCGATCTCTCCCCAGTTAGCCGAAGAGGCACAGTCTGGAACACAGATCGAGAACGTGAGGGGTCTGGAACACAGATTGAGAACGCGAGGGGTCTGGAACACAGACCGAGAACGCGAGGGGTCTGGAACCCCCAGGCTGGGTGCAAATGGTTTTGAAAGTTTCGCACCAGTGAGCCTACTGGTGTTAAGTGATCAAGCCCCCGCTCCTCTCAACTCGACCCAAAAGGAGCCTTCGCTCCCGTGTATGCGGGTGGGTCGTGCAGACCCAATGGAAAACATCACGTCGTACGGCTGCTAAGGAATTCAATTATAATATATATATATATATATATATATATATATATATATATATATATATATATATATATATATATATATATATATATATAATTTAATGTGCGCTTGTATCGTGTGTAAACGGAAGCTACGGTTTTCGGAACCGCACTATCGGTACAGTCTGATGAAGCGCTGGTTTTCTGTTTAAGCACAAAGCCACGTTAAGCGCTTTCCCTACTGTAAGCGCATGTAACATTTTCTGTAGGCTTACCATATTTTTGTATATTAATGCATACGAAATAAAACAAAAGTCGTTTTAAAAAAAAAAAAAGTATCGTATTGAGTTTGCTATATTTAAATTCGGTGTTCGTTATATAAAAAATAAATCATTTTATTTAAGCGCAAGAGAAATGGACGGCTCGCCTTACCCGAGATCATTGCAGCTGTATTTGCCGGGGTGCAGCGTTCACATAATTTTGTGCAAAACAAAAGATTTGTTAAAAAGGTTTGTAACGCGGAGGAGACACAAGCCCGTTCTCCTGCGTGTGTCACACTGCTATCCTCCCCGTGTCTCTCCTGCGGCATGCGACAACACGAACGCGGGGTTTCAGTTCCGCTTTGAGAAAGTGTCAGCACGGTAATATACAGAGAAAAGCGACTGGGTTTGTAAAACAATCAAACGAAAGACTGTAAAAACTGCACCGTGAACGTAAAAAAAGAAAATAACACACATAATAATAATAATAATAATAATAATAATAATAATAATAATAATAATAATAATAATAATAATAGCAGTGCTGAATTACCGCCGTTGACCAGCAGGGGTCGGTGTCGGCAAGCAGGGTTTGAGGCCCCGCCCACCTCCAGCAGCCAGGCCTGTAGCCACGCCCCCCTCGCTACGCAACCATGATGGCGGCCCGGCGTGTTTGATGTGATGTGGGAGAGTTTTTATTTTTTATTTATTTTTATTGTTCTTTACTTATTGTTTGACCGTTTTGTAGTGCGGTTCCAGCTTGGCGCGGCTTAAGAGTTTCAGCAAGATAAGAAACGGCGGGTTTGGAGCAGGAATCCGCGTCGTAGTTTAAGTTCAGGTGAGTGGGTGCCTATGTTTGGGTAAAATTGCTTTTTGATGCGTTTGTTTGTTTTGTAAATACATAGAACCAACGGCTAACCAACGTAGGCTTGCACGTTAATGTAGACTGCTTAAAAAAAAAACTGTCACACGGGGCTGTTTTCTTTATTGATTTATTGATTTCTGTGCCTAGAATAAGAACCCACGGAGGCACCGCAGGACAGTCCCAGGTGAGGAAACTGGGGTCAGTGTTTGCATTGCTGGAGTGGATTGGTGCTTCCTCCACACTGAGACCCAGTGGAAGAGTTTCACAGCGTGTGTGTTTTAGACATTTGGAAAGCAGGGTGTGGAGCGAGGTCCGCTGAGAGCAACGAGCACGGAGCGAGGTCCACTGAGAGCAAGGAGTGAGATCCACTGAGAGCAACGAGCACGGAGCGAGGTCCACTGAGAGCACGGTGCGAGATCCACTGAGAACAACGAGCACGGAGCGAGGTACAGCAACGAGCACGGTGCGAGATCCACTGAGAACAACGAGCACGGAGCGAGGTCCACTGAGAGCAACGAGCACGGAGTGAGGTCCACTGAGAACAACGAGCACGGAGCGAGGTCCACTGAGAACAACGAGCACGGAGCGAGGTACAGCAACGAGCACGGCTGCAGACACACACTGAGAGCACACATGCAGTACACACTGAGCTACAGGCACAGCACACGACACACGACACACACACACACTGAGACTCACACACACACACACACACACTGAGACTCACACACTGAGACTCACACACACACACTGAGACTCACACACACACACAGAGACTCACACACTCACACACACTGAGACTCACACACACACTGAGACTCACTCACTCACACACACTGAGACTCACACACTGAGACTCACACACACACTCACACACACTACACACTGAGACTCTCACACACACTGAGACACACACACTGAGACTCACACACACACACGAGACTCACACACACACTGAGACTCACACACACACTGAGACTCACACACACACCTGAGACTCACACACACACACACACACACACACACACTGAGACTCACACACACACTGAGACTCTCACACACACTGAGACTCACTCACTCACTCACTCACACACACACACACACTGAGACTCACACACACACTGAGACTCACACAGACACACACACACACACACACACACACACACTGAGACTCTCACTCACACACACACACACACACACACACACACACACACTAAGACTCACACACACACACACACACTGACTGAGAGTCACAGACAGACACACACAGAGACTGAGGCGCACACACAGTGTATAGGTTGGTGAGTATTGTCCTACCCATTGCTGACGTGTTTTAGTGCTGCACAGCACAGCACAGCACAGCACAGCATGGTGTTAAAACGAGCTGCTCACAGTGGCAACAAATTACTTCAACTGTTCAGTCGCTTGTTTGTTAGTCAATTAAAGTGGCTTCACATGAAAGCAGTTGAACAGTCACAGTGGTTATTATGATGTCTCTAAAACGTGAATTCCTTTGAAAGAATTGGAATGGATTCAAGTGGAATGGGGATTTGATTTTGAAAAGGAATCGGAAAGGAAGAAGCGGGGCTGTGCGCGTCGTGTGCGGTGCGCCCGACCTGCACGACGCTGTGTCCCCGGTCAGGACCTGCATGCAGCTCTGCAGCGTTGCCAGTTAGACGAAGCGCTTCTCAGGCTCTCTGGCCACGTTGATGTTCTGCAGCGGCTTGATGTGTTTTGTTCTGTTGCTTTTCAGGCTGCGCTTTGACTCCGGTCGCTCCGCGGAGAGCGGAAGGACCGTGCGCTCTGGGGAATCTGTGTTTGCGGCGCTGCTTTGAGGAGGCTGCAGTGAGTATTCAATCCATCCGGCGATGTCTTTGCGTCGGTTTGAGTTTGCATGAAGCCCCTGTCCAATATTGTGTTCCGTTCTGGTCACCTCGTTCCAAAAAGGATATTGCTGCTCTAGAAAGAGCGCAAAGAAGAGCGACCAGAATTATCCCGGGTTTCAAAGGCATGTCATATGCAGACAGGCTAAAAGAACTGAATCTATTCAGTCTTGAACAAAGAAAGAGTACGCGGCGATCCGATTCAAACATTGAAAATCCTAAAAGGTATTGACAATGTCGACCCAGGGGACTTTTTTGACCTGAAAAAAGAAACAAGGACCAGGGGTCACAAATGGAGCTTAGATAAAGGGGCGTTTGGAACAGAAAATAGGAGGCACTTTTTTACACAGAGAATTGCGAGGGTCTGGAACCAACTCCCCAGTAATGTTGTTGAAGCCGACACCCTGGGATCCTTCAAGAAGCTGCTTGATGAGATTCTGGGATCAATCAGCTACTAACAACCAAACGAGCAAGATGGGCCGAATGGGGCCTCCTCTCGTTTGTAAACTTTCTCATGTTGTTATGTTCCTCTCTGTCCCTCACACACTGCACCCCACCCTCCTGCGGCGGCAGCAGCAGCACGCGCTGTGCGTGACTCTGACGGGGAGCTGCGTGGACGCCGCCTGAAGACAGCCGCAGAAGACACGTTTGGAGGAATGCGTTGTGTTGTATGTCTCTGTTTATCTCTGCAGGTGTTGTGACTCCAGCGTCGCTGCGGTGTGCTGGAGGGATGAAGGATTGCGCTCCATCGACGTGCAGCAAGGGTAAATCTGTCTCGTTTCAGCCTACCCCAACCCTGTCTCTCTCCCCACCTCCCCCCACCTCCCACTCCTGTTATACTGAACCAAACTGCGTGCCATCCTCTGACAAGCGTTGAGAACAGAAGGCAGTGAGAAAGACTTTCCTAAGGATTGCACGCGGTTGTCTTGCGTTGTTTTGGTCTGGTCTTGTTTCGTATTAGTTGTGTGTTGCTGCGGAGCCACGAAGCAGAACCGGGTGTGTGCAAACTGTGATGAAACGCTCGTCGTTTGGAAGTGTTTGTGAAAGCGTCGGGCGAGAGAAGCATTTGGTTTCAGTTCCCGTGCAGCGTGTGTCCTTGTGCGAGTCAGCGAGCGTGGAGTTTGAATATTGTCTGTGCACAGTCCTGTGTGAGTCTGAATTACTGTGTGTGTGTGTGGTTGAATTTAATGTGATTTCTTTTTAGAGGGCTTTCATTGGTGAAGAATAGCTTGAAACGTTTCCCAGGTAAAGAGAGACTTGCGCTAATAGAAAGCCTGCTGATGCTGCTGATGCAGTTTGAAGAAGTGCTTTGCAAAGCCTGCTGGGTTTGCATTGTGTGAAAGTGTTTTGTAATTGTTGATGAACACGCAACGCAGACAGCTTGATGCGCACACACACGTGCCTGACTCTTATCATCTGTCCATCCTTCCTCCCTCCCTCCCTCCTCACTGCTGCTGCATCTCCTGTGCGTTGTTTTGTTTCTGTGTTTTCTTTGCTTGACGTGCTTGCGTGGGCTCTGTGCCTCGCTTTGCTCTCCTGCTTGTTTGTGTTGGCTGAAATGTTGCAGTTTGTTGTGTGTTTCTTTCCTTTATTGCATTGGTGCTCTGTGTTGTATTGGTTTCCACACGCACTCTCTCTCTCTTGCTCTGTGTTGTTTGGCTGTGCGTGTGATTTTGTGTTGGTCTCTTGGCTCCTGTGGTTTGCGTGCCGGTCTTGCGTTTGAGGTGCTGTCGTCGCCCCTCGTGTCAGCGCTTGCTCTGTACCGTGTTTGAGTTGTTGCTGGTTTTGCAGTTTCATTGCTGTAATGTGTTGTGGGTGTCACTTTTCTGTTGTTCAGGTGGTGTGTGCTCAGAGTCTTGAGAGGCCGGCGCATGGTGTTCCAGTGTCCCTGTGTTGTGTGATTTGTGGCCCTTTCTGCCTCTCTATTTGAAGTGTAATAGGTTTTTCCAGCATCATGGTTTGGTGCTGCTCTTTAGATGGGGCCGCGTGTGTGTGTGTGTCTTTGTATTACAATCGTATTTGTTGGTGGGGTGTGTGTTTTGAGCAATTTTTCTTTGCTGTCTTGGTCCGCGTGGTTGTCAGCCGGCTTACAGAGCCGAGGTTGTTGAATGCTTGTCTCTTGTGAATGAGCTTGGGGCTGGCTGGGAGTGTAAGTCAGAGGTGTGTGTGTGTGTCTCTGTTGTTGGGGTTGTGGTTCTTGTGTTTTCTTTCCCCTCTTCTCTGCAGGTAGCTCTTGGTTTTGGAGGATCCCCATCTCTTCCCTCAAGTGGTTGGGTAGGTGTGGACTGAAGAGGCTGGTCCTGTCCCATGTTCCCTTCCCTTAATAAAAGCAGTAGTTGGTTTGGCATTCATTCTTTCCTCCTTCTCAAATCTTTCCCTAAGAGGGTCTTGAAGAGTTCCACTAGTTCAGTTCAATCCCCCTTCACTATAAAAGGAGGGAATAGAAGAGGGAGGAAGAAAAGGGAGGACAGTGCAAGGCTAGGAGGGTAAAGGGAGGAGAGAAGGGAGAGAAGGGTGGGGGGGAGGAGAGAAGGGCAGGGATAGAGAAGGGGGTGGTTGGGGGAGAGAAGGGCAGGGACAGGGAGGAGAAGGGGGTGGTTGGTAGCAGGGAGGGAGTTGGGAGAGATGCCAGAGTCATCTGAAGCAATGTAGATCCATACCTCAACAGCAGGGGGCAGTAGAGCAAGTGGCTGACTTGAGTGTGAGCCATCTCCCAACTCCAGATGTGGGAGATAGGTTCTGGGCCTACTGTTACTAAATTTTTTTTTTTTTTAAGTCAGGAAAGTGCTTGTGGCCTTTTTGTGGGGGGGAGTTGGTTCCCAGCTCCATTTAAAACCATGCAAAATGAAATTCAATTTCATGTTGAATGTGTTTTAAAATGGAGCTGGAAGGCAGCCTCCCCACAAAAGGCCACAAGCACTTTCCTGACTTAAAAAAAAAAAATAGTAACAGTAGGCCCAGAACCTATCTCCCACATCTGGAGTTGGGAGATGGCTCACACTCAAGTCAGTCACTCCAACCCCAAACACAGCTTCAGTCCTGCCCATGTCAAAAGCCCCAGTCACACTTCCAGTTGTGCCACATTCAAAACATGACCTTCACTAGCAAACACAGAACAATGGGTCACACTAACACAATCAATACAAACAACTGTATCCTTTCAAAAAGCTTTATTTCACAAAACATGCAAGGCAAATACAAAAACATGTCACATTTACAACACCATTTCAAAACTCTTACAGCAATACATCTTACACTTCACATTACACACATTACAAACAATACATTGTTACACAAACATTACAGCATTGAAAAGAAAAACAAAACAAAAAGTACAAGGGCAGTCAAACCAGTCGGGTGGCATACGAAAGTCAGGGGGCAGTCCAAAGTCACGGCAGTCCAGGGTGTGGCACATCACAAATTATACTACACTCCCTACCCCAACACAAACCCAGCACATACCTCCGTCCTGAAGCTGCTCTGTCAAATCCTCCTTGATGCTGCAAACTACACCAAACACAAAAGAAACCTGAAAAGCAAACACTGCCAGCTTCCATGGTCAAGGGATAGGGGGGGGTTAGCTCAACCCCTTCCTGAAACGGCACAACAAAAAAAACTCCTGCCTGCACACGACACATACAAAACTAACCAGCAACACAACTGCAGCGTCAAGTCTTTCAAAAGCAAACGAGGCGTTTGCTCATCCAGTCCAACAGCGTTGAGGTCACAACTCCGTGGCAAAACTTGCAGCTCCTCTTCCCAGCGCCAAATAAAACATCTGCAGCAGCTCAATTGCAGCCAGGACGACCACAGCAGCACACGCTCAGAGACAGCAGCACTCCAAAGGCCATACCAGCACCTGGAAAAGCAGAATCACAAAACCAGCTATTAGTCAAATCTTAAACAACGCCCATCACAAAATACAACTACAAATAAAAATTTACAACAAGTCCACCGCAGTGCCACCGGTGTGCAGACAGGAGCCGCCACCACAGCAACAAGGAGCACTCCCAGACAAACATGGTACATGGAGAACTCCACTTTAAATACCACAATGCTTCCTTTAAAAGCAATTCAATAAAATACTCAACTGTCAAATAACTCTCGCACCAAATCTTAACACTTGGACAATGCTACGGCTTTACATGTACATTACTTCTATACACTCATGTGTACAAATGTCAACTATTAAAACACAAGTCTGATTTAGATGTTATTTTAACCTTGCATGCAACTCCATAGAAAACCGTGCTTCAGCGTAGCACTGCTAGTTACTTCAGGTGCCACAAAAAACTATTCAAACTGCACTCCAGTTTACATACAGATACACTTAAATCAGCACAACCACAGAAAACAAACACATACAAATGGATAACAATACTCAACTTTGCATTCTTCAACTTTAACTGAAGACAACCACAGGAGAGGAGGCAGCCAGCCAGCACGATTCACATCTACAAAAGAAAACACACAAATCAGAAGAGATTCCAGATCACAACATCACTGCATCATCAAGTGACAAACACCAGGGTGCTACCCGTGACCTCACACAGCATGCAAACACGGGTTAGTACAGACGTTGACACAGCACATGGGAGGCTTCTAAAAACACAAAATCATTTATACTTAACTTGTACGCAGCCTGTGTGGTGCTCGCCAAACACACCGCCAAGGAAAACTTCCACAGGTCACACCAAACCTCTGCACACAAACAAAAGGAGAAACAAGTTAGCGCTTCAATTCAGAGCACATCTTCAAAACATACAGCGCAAAAAAGTGCCACCAGCGTGCAAAACACAACAAAAATGCAACAAATCCCTTCATACTGTGCGTGCTTCCTCAGATGAAGTTCGGGGGGTTGGGGAAGGAGGACAGGCTCAGCAAGGCACTGCCCTTTAAAAATACCTCAGATGAGGATTCACAGGAGTCACACACTTAACACGCCCCACTACGTACATCTCAAGTTCAAACACACATCCTGAAACTATACAAAATAAGCTACTTGCCTCGAGACTTGAAACTCCTTCCAAAGTAAAGCACAGCCACTGAAGACAGGATTCTGACAAGAAAAACAAACAGTATTAACAACACCCTTCTGCAGGAGACGGTCAATTAAAACGCAAGTCAACTTTGCACAGTGTACACCAGTGACCCCACAGTGCAGCATGCAGAGCACAAGGGGGAGGGGAGGAGGAGAATTGATATATAATCTAGTACCTCTTCACTACAGATCAAAACGCACACATTCCAGCTATTACACACACTCCCTTTAAAACAGAAACTTGTGTAATCACCTGTGAAATCCACGCTACATGCAGGAACAGAATAAAAATCACTCCTCGTCTGAGTCGGGACGAACCACTGGAGCAACAGGGTCAGGAATCTGTCAAAGACACACAGATCAGCAACAACAAAAAAGTACAGTCTAGAAACTGGGACGCAAAACATTTAACAAAATTAGTTATGTGGTGCTCCCCCCAGTGCAGCATGCAGAAGAAAAAAAAAAATAATAATAATTAGCCCAAACCAGTAGGGCACACGCAACTTCAGCATAGAACTTACCCTTCGTCTGTAAGGGGTACTTCAACAGAAAAACGACTTTCCTAAAACAGTGTTCATGCAGCACAGCCACATTTAGAGCTTCAATCTGAAACACAAACACAAACTTCAGTACAATACTAACAAAAAGCACTACCAAAACAGTGACGTCATTGCGGTCACGCAAAATCGCGTGCCTTGCAAACTCACACAAACGCGACGAGTCCTTTAACCATTTTATTTAAAAACAAACAAAAAAAAAGTATCGTTTCACATTTGGAAAACACAAAACATTTGCAGCTATCAACTTCAGGCCATCAAAAGAAACAGATGATGTCACTAGACCACAAGTACAGAGCGGGCCACACTTTAAATACTTTTACTACAGATACAAAACCACTCTCAAAATACACCGGACTGAAAGCATCATTAGGACATGAACCTGAAACACGCAAGCAGACAAATAAGTACAACCTTGAAAACAAATCCTTAGACTTCAGGGATCGTCACATCCAGACCTGGCTTATGAAAATCTAGAAGACAAAAAAAAACACAAAGTTTATACACACCGCTACTGCCAGGCTCGCGCAATCGCATTAAAAAACAAAACCACACACAATTACAAAGCTCACGTCAACACATTTCATTCACTCAGGTCTGCCTGGCAAAATCACACCTGCAACACATCAAGGCCTGGGGAAACTAGAAACACATTTTAAAAAAAAAAACCCAGGCGCATATTATATAGAAAATAAAACAAAAACACAGTCATACGACGAGTCAACGCTGCCTTCTTTTTTAAAAAACAACCCGAGACCCACATGTCTGCGAACATCACATCAAATCAATACATTTTACTGAACCGAGCGCCACAGTTAAACCTGAGACTGTGCGCGACAACGAGCAAACCTTAAAACCCAAACAGACACCCCCTTTATAACACGGCTATGCGGAGAGACCCCGATACCCTAAACACTGAAAATAAAACATTACCCCGCACCCCGCACCCCGCACCCCGCACCCGCACCCCGCACCCCGCACCCCGCACCCCGCACCCCGCATCCGTCGCTGTTCTCTGCCGCCCAAGCGGTCCTATTTAAATCGCACATGTAATTAGTTAATTAATACAGCGCGCTTCGATTTGCACGTGGAATTCCAATCAACGCATTCGTTTATTCTATCGATCTATCGATCTATGTATCCATCTATCTATCTATCTATATACATACATCATCGCCACTATGTCGCTGCTAACATTAGCCGTACACAAAACCCATTCTTAAGATTAGAATAAGCAGTTTCTCTAAGCGTAACGTTAATAAGATGCGCCCCTCTTTCTTCAGCCTCCAGTCTAGATTTTGAAACATTGTAACGAGCCCCAGTACACTTCATGACATTGCCCCTGCGGGGGGTTCCTAATATAATGGCCACGCCCTCAGCGCTGTTTTGGCTAATGCAATACCGTAACAATGCTGCCACCCAGTGGCGACAACATAGAACTGCGCCACAAACTCCGTGTCCGATGTGGTCAAACTCAACAAACGTGGCAATGCAGTTCTCTGCCGTATTTATATACCAGTGTTAGAAATGGCATTTAGATATTGTACTGTTTTTTTTCTGCTATTATATATTAAACTATATATATATATATATATATATATATATATATATATATATATATATATATATAAATTGCCCGTTGCCTGTAAACGATGGAAGCTGGTATGCAAACTTCAGCAGCCCGGCTCCTCGCTACAATTGGATTGGTTACACGCAGATCCATCAGAGATAAACAGCCTATCAGATGAGGGAGTGGGCGGTGTCACGATGACGCTGTCAGGTCTATAAAAGCCCCGGTGTCCAGCTCCGCGGCTGGGGGAGACTGAGACGTGAAGATCAGCGATTGAAATCGTGCAATCTCCTCGGGATGCGGTGGGGGACGGTCTGTCAGCCTCCCGGCTTGTCCAGCGATGCTGCGACGCTGTGTCTTCACGGGTCCCGGAGAGGCTCGCTGTTGCAGGTAGAACCGAGCTGAGCCGAGTCGAGCCGAGCACAGAATTGCGTTTCTCTGAGCTCCGAGACGCTTCTAAATATTATCCTCGTGTTTTACTTTGTCTTGTCATTTTGTTACATTTCTAGAATTTTTATTTCTGTCTTTTTGATGTGGAGTTTTATTTATTTTCAATTCATTTTTATTTAATGAGAGTTTGACGAGGTTATATTTCATTGCTCTAAATTTAAAAGTGATTTGTTACTTGAGAGCTGGGAAGTGTTTACACGCTTGTTGGAAGGGATTTAATCATTTATTTGAAACCATGTTTCTGATTTCTTAAGCCGTCACGCATCAAGTGCACATCAGGTAGTCTAGCTGATTTAAAACTGCATGGAAATTAACAAAGCACTAAAGTCCCGGTCACAACGAAGCGGAAATGAGCGCAAATTAAATGAAACGCTCTCTGAAGATGCCTGCACGACCGTCTGTATCATTAGAAACCTCGGTGTGTTTGTTGTTCGACAGATCAAACGCTGACCTGCACTGACCACAAATACTTTGAAAACTCGTTTCACTTTTAAATAAAACTTTTTGTTTCCTTTCTTACCTGCTGTTCTTAAACGCTGGTGACAGTAGAAAACTCTCTCTCTCTCTCTCTCTCTCTCTCTCTCTCTCTCTCTCTCTCTCTCTCTCTCTCTCTCTCTCTCTCTCTCTCTCTCTCACACACACACACAGGAACTCCCTGTTCAAAGAGTCACGTGACTGCACAGACACCCCCCCCCATGAACTCCCTGTTCAAACAGTCACGTGACTGCACAGACCCCCGGGCTGTAATGATAGTGAAACATGGCTTTCCTTATTCAGTAACATGTGTATGTGTGCTCTAATCAATCTACCAACAGCTACACTTACAAAGGTTCATCAAACACTTAATTAGGGTTGCATTATGGAGGAGATATATATATATATAGAAAGAAACTGCAAATTGTTTTAATAATTACTTGAACCATGTTCAGGCTTCTTCAGATAGCATGGTTGTAACAGCTGGGTAGACACACACACACACACACACACACACTGATCTCTTGGCTTCTCCTTCCACGTTTGCATTGATGATTCCCAGATCTTCCTGTCCTTCTCCTCGGACTCCCACACCTCAGACCGTGTCTCAGCGATCTCTTCTCAAACTCAGCCTAACCCCAAATTCTGCACTTTCCTTCCTGTCTCCCTACACCCCCCTCCTCTGACTGGTCATGACTTCACTCCACTGTCCATCCTTCTCTTCCCTAGCCCCTCGCTGGTGGAACCAGCTACCAGAGAACTCCAGCACTGCTCCGCCTCCTCCAGACCCCCCTGTTCAGACTGCGCTTGGAGATCTTCTGCTCTGCCCTGGACTCGCCTGACCTCAGCACCACGTTCCTGGATCCTCAGCTGATGCGTGATCCTTGCACTGCTAATCTGTCACTACACAGAACTTGCTGTAACCCTGGCTGCATCCTAGTTCATATTGTATTCAAGTCATATTATTTGTACTTACTGTAAACACTATTATATACACACACACTAGATTAGCTGCTCTCAGATCCCCAGTACAGCACTGAGTTCTCTATACTAGACTGTATTGAATTAGCTGGCTCTCCGATCCACAGCACTGAGTTCTCTATACTAGACTGTATTGAATTAGCTGGCTCTCAGATCCCCAGTACAGCACTGAGTTCTCTATACTAGACTGTATTGAATTAGCTGCTCTCAGATCCCCAGCACAGCACTGAGTTCTCTATACTAGACTGTATTGAATTAGCTGGCTCTCAGATCCCCAGTACAACACTGAGTTCTCTACACTAGACTGTATTGAATTAGCTGGCTCTCCGATCCACAGCACTGAGTTCTCTATACTAGACTGTATTGAATTAGCTGCTCTCAGATCCCCAGTACAACACTGAGTTCTCTACACTAGACTGTATTGAATTAGCTGGCTCTCAGATCCACAGCACTGAGTTCTCTATACTAGACTGTATTGAATTAGCTGGCTCTCAGATCCACAGCACTGAGTTCTCTATACTAGACTGTATTGAATTAGCTGCTCTCAGATCCACAGCACTGAGTTCTCTATACTAGACTGTATTGAATTAGCTGCTCTCAGATCCACAGCACTGAGTTCTCTATACTAGACTGTATTGAATTAGCTGCTCTCAGATCCACAGCACTGACTTCTCTACACTAGACTGTATTGAATTAGCTGCTCTCAGATCCCCAGCACAGCACTGAGTTCTCTATACTAGACTGTATTGAATTAGCTGCTCTCAGATCCACAGCACTGAGTTCTCTATACTAGACTGTATTGCATTAGCTGCTCTCAGATCCACAGCACAGCACCTAGTCATCTTTTATATATAAAAAGACACCACAAAGTTTTACATTTTATCAATTTTTAATTGAACTATAGTGCTGGTAAGTAATGCAGCATTGCAATGTCAAAAACAAGACGCTTTAAGAAAAAAAGAAATAAACTTGTACAAAAAGTTGTATTTGCCTCTCTAAAAACAGAATACTTTCATGTGCTTTATTTAATTTGATGCAACAGAAACAAAAAAGAAAGAAAGAGCACAAGACTGGTGGAAGAAGACATCCTTTCTGCAAACACACGGGCATAAAAAGGGGCGTCAGGGAGGGACAGGGGGAAGTTTAGTAAATTATCATTTTTTGGGGGTGGTGGAGGGTCTCCTGGCTCGTCTCAGTTTGGGGGTTCGCCGTGCTGTTAGTTTGCATTCTGGGCCGTGGAGAAGCAGAGTTTCAGGGTGTAGGGATACGGACCATCTAGAGGAGAGAGAGTGAGAGGGAGAGAGAGGATTAGAAAGCTTTTGCACAGAAAGGTTGAGCATCACAGGCAGGTTTAATTAAAACAAACGTCCCTTTGCAATAAAAAAATTAAAAAATTCCTCCGCATTATTCGTGCAGCCAAGATCACTTCACTACTTCTCTCGAGCCTCAAAATGTCAAAACGCTGCCGCCTGTCCTAACTGCTGTAACACATGACCTTATTGGACGCGTCCAACTTCAAAATGAACACTATTTCTCTTCAAATGCATTTAAGCCGGTATAAACAAATTCCTTGTTATTTGCAGTTTAAAAAGTACCCCAGTTGTTACGCAACGATGCATGCGTAACCCCAGTGAACGTGAGCCACGTTTGCAGGCTGTTGCGTGTTACTGCAGAGGAGACTTGTGTGCAAAGATAGATAAGGGGGTACAAATATTCACCCCCCGCAGGTGTGATTGACACTTACTGGGGTTCTTCATCTGGAAGTGGTTCAGCATGGCCAGAGCCTCCATGGCATCGTTGATGGACTCCCACTCGAGCAGCCCGGAGGAGCTCCTCTCACCCTGACCCACACCTGAGAGGAGAGGCAGGTTCACTTACACTGCATCACACACACACACAGTAATACAGCCTGACCCACACCTGAGAGACATGTTCACTTACACTGCATCACACACACACACAGTAATACAGCCTGACCCACACCTGAGAGGAGACAGGAGAGACATGTTCACTTACACTGCATCACACACACACACAGTAATACAGCCTGACCCACACCTGAGAGACATGTTCACTTACACTGCATCACACACACACACAGTAATACAGCCTGACCCACACCTGACAGGAGAGGAGACAGGAGAGCCAGGTTCACTTACACTGCATCACACACACACACACAGTAATACAGCCTGACCCACACCTGAGAGGAGACAGGAGAGGCAGGTTCACTTACACTGCATCACACACACACACAGTAATACAGCCTGACCCACACCTGACAGGAGAGCCAGGTTCACTTACACTGCATCACACACACACACAGTAATACAGCCTGACCCACACCTGAGAGGAGACAGGAGAGGCAGGTTCACTTACACTGCATCACACACACACACAGTAATACAGCCTGACCCACACCTGAGAGGAGACAGGAGAGGCAGGTTCACTTACACTGCATCACACACACACACAGTAATACAGCCTGACCCACACCTGAGAGGAGAGGCAGGTTCACTTACACTGCATCACACACACACACACACACACACACAGAGTAATACAGCCTGACCCACACCTGAGAGGAGAGACATGTTCACTTACACTGCATCACACACACACACAGTAATACAGCCTGACCCACACCTGAGAGGAGGAGAGAGGAGAGGCAGGTTCACTTACACTGCATCACACACACACAGAGTAATACAGCCTGACCCACACCTGAGAGGAGACAGGAGAGCAGGTTCACTTACACTGCATCACACACACACACAGTAATACAGCCTGACCCACACCTGAGAGGAGACAGGAGAGGCAGGTTCACTTACACTGCATCACACACACACACAGTAATACAGCCTGACCCACACCTGAGAGGAGAGAGGAGAGACATGTTCACTTACACTGCATCACACACACACAGAGTAATACAGCCTGACCCACACCTGAGAGGAGACAGGAGAGACATGTTCACTTACACTGCATCACACACACACACAGTAATACAGCCTGACCCACACCTGAGAGGAGACAGGAGAGACATGTTCACTTACACTGCATCACACACACACACACAGTAATACAGCCTGACCCACACCTGAGAGGAGACAGGAGAGGCAGGTTCACTTACACTGCATCACACACACACACACAGTAATACAGCCTGACCCACACCTGAGAGAGGAAAGAGTTTGACATTATACAGCCATTTTCACCCCCCCCTCCCCCATGTTTGCCAGGCACTATATACTTACTCTTTCCTGAAAACAGTTTCACAGACGACGGGCCCTTGACTCCCAGGTCCTCGCAGACCTGAAGAGAGAGAGAGAGAGAGGAGAGTCAGGAGGATGACGTACCAGCTCTGCCTGCTCCAGTAAAGAAGGGAGGCGAGGCGAGGCGTAGCGCGGGCACGCCTGCTCACCTGGCTGAAGATCTCTACAGACACGTCGGGCTGGGCGTTGAAGAAGTGCAGCACGTTGCTGGGGTGCTGGATGCGGTTCTTGGCTGCCTGCTCTGGGGAGGTGAAGCGGTTGTTTCGGGTCCCATGGAAATCCTTGAAGCTGCAGCTGCCGTCCTCCAGCTCGTAGGACTGGCCGGGCATGATGGCCTGCTGCTTGGACACACTGGGAGTGGAGGGAGGGGGGGAGAGGGGTTAATATAATTCATGTACAGACTCAATTCCTATTCCCTCTTAATCAATTCCAACACAACTCTAAGTTACAATCAGCAGCATTGTGTTAAAGCGAGCTTCTCACGCTGGGGCTTGTACACACCACACGTTGAGTTTCTGTCCAAACAGGAAGTTGTTGTTGAGGTGAGTGATGGCCCGATCCACTGCAAACCCGTCTCCCATCTCCACCATGGCAGCACCGGGCTTGCTTTTCATGAACTTCACCTGTGGAGGGAGGAGAGAGTCTGTGTGTGAGTGTGTTTCTCTAACCCTCTCCACGTTACAGTACAGCTCTGAGAGTGTGCGAGTGTGTTTCTCTAACCCTCTCCACGTTACAGTACAGCTCTGAGAGTGTGCGAGTGTGTTTCTCTAACCCTCTCCACGTTACAGTACAGCTCTGAGAGTGTGCGAGTGTGTTTCTCTAACCCTCTCCACGTTACAGTACAGCTCTGAGAGTGTGTGTGTGTTTCTCTAACCCTCTCCACGTTACAGTACAGCTCTGAGAGTGTGTGAGTGTGTTTCTCTAACCCTCTCCACGTTACAGTACAGCTCTGAGAGTGTGTGAGTGTGTTTCTCTAACCCTCTCCACGTTACAGTACAGCTCTGAGAGTGTGTTTCTCTAACCCTCTCCACGTTACAGTACAGCTCTGAGAGTGTGTTTCTCTAACCCTCTCCACGTTACAGTACAGCTCTGAGAGTGTGCGAGTGTGTTTCTCTAACCCTCTCCACGTTACAGTACAGCTCTGAGAGTGTGTTTCTCTAACCCTCTCCACGTTACAGTACAGCTCTGAGAGTGTGCGAGTGTGTTTCTCTAACCCTCTCCACGTTACAGTACAGCTCTGAGAGTGTGTGAGTGTGTTTCTCTAACCCTCTCCACGTTACAGTACAGCTCTGAGAGTGTGCGAGTGTGTTTCTCTAACCCTCTCCACGTTACAGTACAGCTCTGAGAGTGTGCGAGTGTGTTTCTCTAACCCTCTCCACGTTACAGTACAGCTCTGAGAGTGTGCGAGTGTGTTTCTCTAACCCTCTCCACGTTACAGTACAGCTCTGAGAGTGTGTGAGTGTGTTTCTCTAACCCTCTCCACGTTGCAGTACAGCTCCGAGTGTGTGTGTCTGTATATGTTTCTTACCCTCTCCACGTTGCAGTACAGCTCCGAGTGTGTGTGTCTGTATATGTTTCTTACCCTCTCCACGTTGCCGTACAGACAGAACACATTGAAGACCCGGTCCGCGTTGATCTTGCTCGGCTCCAGGCCGTACACCATCAGCACGGGGCTGTCTGCGTGGGAGCTGTACTCTGGGGAGGGGGGGGGGGTGCCGCACTGCGGACCCCTGCACGCTGGCTGTGGCCCCCTGCCTGGCCCTCCCATGGGGGCCCCATCCTTCGCCCCTCGTAGTGGGGAGGGGCTGACCCGTAGCTCTCGTCGTGGTAGTGACCGCCGTGGTAGCCCCCCTGTGGACCACCTGGGGGACGGAAAGGCAAACGAGGGAGGCAGGGTCAACACCTATTCAATTCCCAATTCCTTTTTAAAATATCTCCTCCCTCCCTTCCTCCCTCCCTCCCTCCCATTCCCTTTCAATCAACTCCAACACATCACAGTTGAGGAGAACCCCAATCCGCAGTGTCCAGTCTCTCCTGAGCCTCCGTACCGTATTCCGGAGGGTGATCTCCCAGCAACGCCGGCTGTCTCTGCCTCTTATTGGGATTGGCGTTCAGATCCGCGACTTCAAAAAAAAAAAAAAGAGCGAGAGAAAGAGACTTCAGAAAAGGAACAGCAAAACACACACTTCTAGGCAAGAACTCGCTTGTATTTAATAATACATGTTTAATAGTAATACAGGTTACTAATATCTACACTCGGATCAGCAGGGGCACCAATTATAAAAGCCACACGTGTTGCAATACTGCCATCTGGTGGATCCGGTCTGCAATTACTTCAACTCAAGAGAGAAAGTAATAAGCCAACAGCAAATTACATATAAATATGGAAAAGGAAAAAACTCAAACTGCTATTTCAAAAAGATTCCATTTCACGCTGGCAACATGCTGAACATCTGCCTGGTAGCATCACAGATTTAGAATAAAAATAGATGTAAAATAATATTTCAAATCTAAAATGAACTGTAAAAGGGAGGCGCAGCACTATTTCACCTTGCTGTAGCGACTCAGAAGGGTTCAGAAAGAGTTTGAGCTGTTCATTAACACACAGCAGCAGGGCGTACGAAACCAAACCTACTCAGAAATCTTAACAAAACTGTTAGGAGGAGGAGGAGGAGGAGATCTGCTTAGCAAGTCCCAGGAGTGACACTGGACAAGAATAATAAATTTAAAAAAAAGAGGACGACTATAAAAACAGCAACCTAAACAAAACACAAAATCACACCACATGATAAAGGAGGCAGACGCGCTCACACAGAGCAGGCAGGGCCGACACGGGACTGTACTTTATTGACTTTTATTGCATTGTATTGGTATACAACAGAAAATCAGCAGCAGGAGCAGCAGCTGTGAAAACCGGTCAACTCTCAGCCCAACAAACCCAGGATCTTAAAGCAATAAACGTGCATTTAAAATGAGATTGTACCTATAATATATATATATATATATATATATATATATATATATCTACACACACACACACACCTGGGTAATATGGTTATATAAAATGGTGTCAATGCGTTTTTATGCTAGGTCGGTAGTGTACAGAGTATGCCCAGTCAATGCTTGCCATCTGCAGAGCTCTGCTGTTGCACTGTAACTTGAAACACCCTAACCCTAACAAACTGAGATTAAAAGACTCACAGCACAAGTCAAAATTAGAGCAAGCGCACCCCTCCCTTGAAAAGGGAGAGGCTCCAAATCTGGGTTGGGATGCGGGTTCAAAGATTTCCACAGCTGTCTGATTTACAACACACACTTTTTTCCCCCCCAATATACAAAGATTGATTACAATAAAATACATTGCGTATATATAAAATAGGTTTACATACTTACAGCAAGACGCAGTGCCGGGTTGTGGCGTGAGGGGGAGGGAAGGAGGAGAGATGGACTGCGTCCCACACAAATCCCACCCCCACACACTCTCGGAATAGCCTCCGGATTTTGTTTTCTCCTCAGAGAGAGTTAATATCCAAAAAGGGCGTTTCCGCTGACCATGGCAACGCTTCGGCAGCGAGGCAAATTTGCACGGTTTTGAAAGTGGCCGGCGTCCGCGTCCAACACAGACTCGGACCCTGCATCACACGGGCGTGACAGGACGTCAATCACACAAAAACAAACCAAAAACAAAATCAAAAAATAAAAAGATTTTAAAAAAAAAACAGAAAAAAAAAAAGATAGAGCAAGAGATTATATATTTAAATAAAGAGGTAAGGGAGGAAAAGATTAAAAAAAAGACACTCAGAACATGAAAGAAAGACAGACAGACAGACAGACAGGAGGTATATTGAAAAGCAGGGTGCGGATCACAATGGAGTCTGTGCAGTGTTGCTGAGCTGTGGTGTTCTGCAGTGGGCTCTGTAGTATGGTGTTGAAGGCGACAGCTGCTTCTTCTGTGCAAACTGGTCCCTCCTCCCCTCACACACAAACCCAAGGTGTGCTTCCTCTTGAAGGCGAGGCTCAGAGAGGAGAGAGGCTTAGCTAGGCCCCGGCTCTGCGTACGCATGTCTGTAGTGCGTGGAAAACCAACACAGCCAGGGAAGGAGAGGATTTAGAGGAGACGTGGAGGGTGTGCTTGAATGGACGTGTGTGCCTCTGACTGTCTGTGAATGGAGCCTCCTTTTAAAAAGCCAATGGGAATAATAGTCTGTGGTGCAGCGGGAGCAATGGGCAGAAGTTAGCCGGGCATGTTTTGTGCTTCATTAGGACACACAGACTCTCCTTTTTAAAAAACGTGGCGGAAATGTATGTGAGGCAACAATGCAAAAAAACAAACACAACAATGCAAAGAAAAGAAATCTTCCTGATTTGAGTTTGCTGTAGAAGTTGTTGCTGTTGTTGTAATACATGTCTGTACAAAATGTCTGAGGCTGTGTTCTCTCCTTTGATTTGACTTTGCTGTAGTAGTTGTAATACATGTCTGTACAAAATGTCTGAGGCTCAGTGTTCTCTCCTTTGATTTGAGTTTGCTGTAGTAGTTGCTGTTGTTGTAATACATGTCTGTACAAAATGTCTGAGGCTCAGTGTTCTCTCCTTTGATTTGAGTTTGCTGTAGTAGTTGTTGTAATACATGTCTGTACAAAATGTCTGAGGCTCAGTGTTCTCTCCTTTGATTTGAGTTTGCTGTAGTAGTTGCTGTTGTTGTAATACATGTCTGTACAAAATGTCTGAGGCTCAGTGTTCTCTCCTTTGATTTGAGTTTGCTGTAGTAGTTGCTGTTGTAATACATGTCTGTACAAAATGTCTGAGGCTGTGTTCTCTCCTTTGATTTGACTTTGCTGTAGTAGTTGTAATACATGTCTGTACAAAATGTCTGAGGCTCAGTGTTCTCTCCTTTGATTTGAGTTTGCTGTAGTAGTTGATGCTGTTGTTGTAATACATGTCTGTACAAAATGTCTGAGGCTCAGTGTTCTCTCCTTTGATTTGAGTTTGCTGTAGTAGTTGCTGTTGTTGTAATACATGTCTGTACAAAATGTCTGAGGCTGTGTTCTCTCCTTTGATTTGAGTTTGCTGTAGTAGTTGCTGTTGTTGTAATACATGTCTGTACAAAATGTCTGAGGCTCAGTGTTCTCTCCTTTGATTTGAGTTTGCTGTAGTAGTTGCTGTTGTTGTAATACATGTCTGTACAAAATGTCTGAGGCTCAGTGTTCTCTCCTTTGATTTGAGTTTGCTGTAGTAGTTGCTGTTGTTGTAATACATGTCTGTACAAAATGTCTGAGGCTCAGTGTTCTCTCCTTTGATTTGAGTTTGCTGTAGTAGTTGCTGTTGTTGTAATACATGTCTGTACAAAATGTCTGAGGCTCAGTGTTCTCTCCTTTGATTTACAATGGTGCCATACTGTTTGTCTGGTCTGTCTCCTTGTTTCTCTGGTCTGAAATGTGAAATGCATGTTCCTCCAGTGAAGGGGACTGTAGCAGCTGCTGTAGTAGTACGAGGAGGAGTTGCAGCAGCAGCAGCAGCAGCGGCTGCTCGTGTTTCTGTAGTTGCTGTTGGTCGTGATGTGGTTTGCTGTTGCTGTTTTGTAGCCTGTGTGTGCGCGCGATAGGGATGTGGAGAGCCAGGCCTCGCAAGAGCAGGTCAAGCAGCAATCTTCAAAACGCCAGGGAACCACGTAACCCAGCCCACACCCCTCTCCCTCGACCTTACAGCGCATCACACAAGCAGCCCGTGTACTGGGATGCAAGCCGCAGAGCGACCTGCGTCTGCAGGGCTTGTATCGGGGCGTTAGTGTATCCCCAATATGGAAGTGTCAGAGAAATGCAAACCGTTCTCCGATAAATGGAAGAAAAATACAGTGTTTCGTTTCCCCCCCCTCGCTCGTGGTGATTTTAAATTCTCTAGCAATATGGACAATTCCCTGCAAGACTCACTTTCACTATTGTTAGACACACTTTCCTTTTAAAAAAAAAAAACCATGCTAAAATTATTATTCCAGGATGTGTTTTCTTTACAGTGGATACACTTTCCAAATTTTGGAAATAAAAATGACCACATAAATATTTTGTTTTTTTTGCAGCTGCATTCCCTAAACCAGGTGGGAACTGGGGGTGACTCAAGAGAGCCTCACACCTCAGCTAGCGCAGAACGTGACAGCCCATTACATTGAAGGCAGCAGGACTTCCAGAGACAGGAAGAGGGCTCACTCTGCTAGGAGCGGCACAAAAACCAGTTCCTAATTTAACCCCCAGTTTGACTCTCTAAACTCCAATATACTTGCATCACTTCACTTCTGCCCTGGTGGGGCAGCCCTACTACCAGCAGTCTTTTAGGGGAGGGGTCAGCCACTAGATTCACGTGTTAAAAATCTGTCTGCTTGACTCAAGTTCAGAAATAAAAAAAAATGTAATGAAGGACAATTAAAATGTCGTTCGCGTGTACGCAGCGAGGCGAAACCCGACGTGACAACACCCACCCGCGTGTGTAGAAAGCGCACGTGAGACCAGACCTGCGTGACCTGGAGCGGGGAGGCTCTGCATATCCCTACTGTGTTCCCGCACCAAAAGAAATGACCCCCATCCCCAATGTCCCGTTAGAAAAGGAAAACAGACCGCAAGAGCTATAATGCCACCAAGCCAGAGACACACTGCTGACTAAACAAAGAAAAACTAAAGCCAAATAGTTCAATAAACTTCAAAATGAAAAAAAAAAAAATTACAAAAGCTTAATTGTATGTACTTAAAACAACAAATCATTGGAGCTACCCCCCCCCCCCTTTCTAAAATGCTTTGACAACAAACAATGTTCCTCTGGCCTGTGGCATTACAGTGCACAGAGTCTAGCTGGCATGAGGGTAATATTAATGGCACTCCTGTCTGCGGCTTTACCTTGTCCGCTGAGGTTGGGGTTGGTGTAATCCCAGGTGTCCTGGTCATTCTTGAACACATTGAGGCGGGTAGGCTGGGGAGGAGAGAGAGCAGAGCCAGGTTATCAGCAGGACGATCCGAGAACAGGCCTTCCTTTCTACAGTACTGGGCCCCAGCCACCTCCTGGTTTCTCTACGAGCTTAAGACACAGCTGTGCTTGTTACCCACACACGCTGGGGCCGATCAAGCTGGTAGTAAAGCCTGGACTGGGAGAGACTGCAAAGGAGCATCACAGCCCAGGATACAGGACACAGAGCTCAGCGCCCAGCTCACCTTGGCGTACTCGATCTTCAGGGTACAGCAGCCGGAGTAGATGTCGGCTCCATTGAGGGAGGCCTTGGCTCGCGCGCTTCTGCACAGAGTCGAACGTGCGGGAGGGGGGAGTCAAGGAATCGTTAAAAATCAGGATTGGTGCTGCAGCGGTTAGAGAAAGGGGCCAGATACCAGGAGGAGGTGCCCCAGCTCACTCACTGACTGGCTGGCTGTGTGACCCTGCGCAAGTCACTTCCTTGTGCTCCGTGCTTCAGATGAGACGTAAAACAAACAAAGTCCTATTGGAAGTGACTCTGCAGCAGCAGCAGCAGCAGTTGTTGATGATGCATCGCTCACCCCCCTAGTCTCTACGTCGCTTTGGATAAAAGCGTCTGCTAAATGACTAATATTATCATCAATCAATGACTGATTAAGAGAGAGAGAGAGAGACTGAGAAAGAGGGACTGAAGAGAGAGAGAGAGAGAGAGAGAGAGAGAGAGAGACTGCTCATCCATATGTAAGAGCCGGTAGAGCAGCTCTCCAGCAGGGGCGATGGAGTGAATGACACTTTTTTTTTTTTTTTTTTGAAAGGATATTCTGCCATGGCCTGCACCCCGTTCTTCCTGAAGATGACGATCCTCTGCACCGGCCCGCAGGGGTTACAGATTGTGTACAGGACGTCCTGCAGAGAGAGCATGGAGAACGCATTGGCACACGAGGGGAATAACATACAAATGCTGTGGGTAAACTAATACTTAAAGTTTTTTTTAGGGAAAGTGTGGGGTAAATGTTTGTGTGTGCGTGCGTGCGTGTGTGTGTCAGTGTGTGTGTGTGCGTCTCAGTGTGTGGGTCTCACCGTGGTGACAGGATAGATGTGTGTGTGTGTGTGTGTGTGCGTCAGTGTGTTCCTCACCGTGGTGACGGGGTAGATGTGTGTGTGTCAGCGTGTTCCTCACCGTGGTGACGGGGTAGATGTGTGTGTGTGTGTGTGTGTGTCAGCGTGTTCCTCACCGTGGTGACGGGGTAGATGTGTGTGTGTGTGTGTGTCAGCGTGTTCCTCACCGTGGTGACGGGGTAGATGTGTGTGTGTGTGTGTGTCAGCGTGTTCCTCACCGTGGTGATGGGGTAGATGTGTGTGTGTGTGTGTGTCAGCGTGTTCCTCACCGTGGTGACGGGGTAGATGTGTGTGTGTGTGTGTGTGTGTGTCAGTGTGTTCCTCACCGTGGTGACGGGGTAGATGTGTGTGTGTGTGTGTGTGTGTGTGTGTGTCAGCGTGTTCCTCACCGTGGTGACAGGGTAGATGTGTGTGTGTGTGTCAGCGTGTTCTTCACCGTGGTGACAGGGTAGATGTGTGTGTGTGTGTCAGCGTGTTCCTCACCGTGGTGACGGGGTAGATGTGTGTGTGTGTGTGTGTGTGTCTCAGCGTGTTCCTCACCGTGGTGACAGGGTAGATGGGGTTCATGACAGTCAGCAGCAGCACGTTGTTGACGCTGCGGGAGTCGTCGGGGTCCCCCGGTCTCGAGATCTTCTGGCTGGTGGAGTAGTTGACGAAGGCGGGGTGCCCCGCGATGTACATCTGGTTGTCGGTGGCGTAGTTGACAGCGTTGCAGGCACCGTTCAGATCCTCGTACTCCACCAGGGCCTGTCGCTTCTTAGGCATCACCACCACGTAGCTACCGGGAGGACCCAGCACAGAATAAATCAATCAACCAAATCAATCAGCGAGGCACTGACTCAATCAATCGCTCAGCCAGCGAGGCACTGACTCAATCGCTCAGCCAGCCAGCGAGGCACTGACTCAATCGCTCAGCCAGCCAGCGAGGCACTGACTCAATCGCTCAGCCAGCCAGCGAGGCACTGACTCAATCGCTCAGCCAGCCAGCGAGGCACTGACTCAATCGCTCAGCCAGCCAGCGCAGGCACTGACTCAATCGCCAGCCAGCCAGCGAGGCACTGACTCAATCGCCAGCCAGCCAGCGCAGGCACTGACTCAATCGCCAGCCAGCCAGCGCAGGCACTGACTCACCGCCAGCCAGCCAGCTGCAGGCACTGACTCAATCGCTCAGCCAGCCAGCGCAGGCACTGACTCAATCGCTCAGCCAGCCAGCGAGGCACTGACTCAATCGCTCAGCCAGCGAGGCACTGACTCAATCGCTCAGCCAGCGAGGCACTGAAGCGGCAATGTAGAAAAACAAAACATACCTTTCATTCAGGGAAGGCCAAAGTCCGCCCCGCCACTCCTGGTCTTTGTTCCAACCTGTTCTAAAATTGCCTGGGCACCCCTGCTTTAACTCCAACGCACACAAACACGTGCAGTAAAAAATATCCCACCAGAGACCAAACTAAGATTCCCACTGCATAGCAGTGCCCCCCCTCCCAGTCACATCTGCATATAACAATATGTATAATAATAATAATAATAATAATATTCATTTCTAAATACATCTTTGTAAAAGTGCAGCAGGTGCAGGTGCTTACCTGATGGGTCCAAACTCCTGCATAGACTCGACCAGGTCAGCCTCCATCACCCCGTCGACCAGCCCCCGCACATGCACCACCGGGGATGGCAGCGTCTTGTGAGGGTCCTCATAGCCGTCCTGGAGAGACGGAGACACACACCGTGAGACACACACAGAGCCAGGGAGGTGGAGGGAGAGAGAGAGACACACACAGAGCCAGGGAGGTGGAGAGAGACACACACACACAGAGCCCTGGAGGTGGAGGGAGAGAGAGAGACACAGACACACAGAGCCAGGGAGATAGGGAGATGGAGAGAGAGAGAGAGAGAGAGAGAGAGAGAGAGAGAGAGAGAGAGAGAGAGAGAGACACAGAGCCAGGGAGGTGGACAGAGATTGAGAGCAGTTAATTGGATTTTGCACTGCTTTGTAAAACTAGACCCTGGTGTTTAATTACTGAAGCCTCCTCCACATGGCCGCCTGACTGTAGTAGCTTTAAACGGACATTGGGTTTTGTATTGTATTAGTTTAATTTTAGAGTCCACAATTTATGATGCATTCAAGTTATGAAACCAAATCATGTCAGAGGAGTGTGTGTGTGTGTGTACACATTACACTGAGGCGCGAAGCAGTGTGAATCGGGTAGTTGCATAAGGACACACCTTCGACCATAAACAGCGGGCTCTTCACAGTACCATTTTAAAAAAAAAAAAAAAAAAAGATTTTTAAAATCTGACCAGGGTCGCAAATCCTGTAAAAACTGACTGTGACCACTGCAAATAACAAGTGTGTTTAATATATATATACATATATATATATATATATATATATATATATATATATATATACACACACACATATACACACATATATATATATATACACATATATATATATATATATATATATATATATATATATATATATATATATATATATATATATATATATATATTCCTTTTATGTTTGTTTTAGGGTTTGGTGTGGTTAACGAAATGCAAATTTGAAGCGCGTTAATTGAACGCGGGAGCGGTTATATTGAATGGGGAGGGGTGCAGATTCGGGAGAGGCCTGGTTGAAAGGCAGGGGGTGCGCACAGGCAGCGTGGCACCCCCAACACGGTCCCACAATTACAAAACGAGGGCTTTTAATATATACACACACACATACACCGACGCGGTTAATAACAGTGCAGTCAATGTACCTTTTCACTGCGGCGCCGTTTACATAACTTCGATTTTTTTGTTTTATTTTATTTTCAAATTGGATCCCGATTTTTTTTTTTTTCTCAAGCCAGCGGATAACCAACAAAACTCAACACGTGCATGGATTCCGAGAAGAGGTCGATTTCTTTGTTTTGTTTGGGGGTTAACAAATACTACTGTAAAAAAAATATATATAGATAGATAGATAGATAGATAGATAGATAGATAGAGAGAGAGGACTGGAAAAGCCTCGTTTACTTCATCATATCTGCTAGGGTAACGTACCACCTTCTATTCTCTCTTTAGTTTGCAAGAGACTTGAATTACACTAACGATGCGTTTGTGTTTAATCAAAATACTCGAAAATAATTAGAAATATATATATATATATATATATATATATATATATATATATATAAAATGAAACAAACAATATTTAACATGGATATATAATTATAATCATAACAAAAACCAATGCTATTTTTTTTATATTTTTTTGCCGTTAGTACGTGGTGGAAAATCATGTTATTTATTTGCATATCTAGAGGGGAAAACAAAACAAAAAAAATCGGCACATTATTTGTTGATGCCCAGCGGTAGTGGAGAGCCATTATATTTCGTGTATCTGTAAGTATTATTGCTCACCCCAGAGATTCCTCCTTCGTTATTGTTGTCGGTTTTCTGTCGTTTCGGCGCCCGTCCGCCCTCATTGTAAAATCGACCCGCAGGAGCAGCCATTTTGTCCCCTTGTCTCTCTCCGCGCTGATGAAGAAGATCTGACGGCGACGGCGCGCGACGAGACTACGAGACACCACCGCGGGACCGCCCACCGGCCAACAGGACTGGTCAGCGGCGCTGTCAGTCACGCCCACCGAGCCTGACGATTGGGGGGTAAACGGGAAACTGACTGCCACTCTAACCAGGTCGCGGGGAGGAACCCCCGTTAGTAACGCCCAGCGAGACAAACGAAGAGAAAGCTATTGGAGGAGGCGGCCGTCTACGTGGCAGACGATTGGTGTAAACGCGCAAGAGTGCCACGAGGGACAAACGAATTGGCCAATCAGCATTATATGGGAGCTCAATTCGAATCACTGCATGGTAGTATTGTATGTTAAATATTTTGCCTATTTGCCGCATAGCTATGAAATTGAAAGGTAAAAATAATTAGACGGCATCCCCTTGCAATGCATTTTCAGCAGGTATTTTCTAATTGCACGGAGAGTGGCTTCGTGTTCTCTCAGCGTTAGAAACGTACGAGAAAGACCTTCGGACCAGAGGGAGAGAGCCGCGATTCGATCATAAGAGACCAGAAGAACGTGGATTTGGGGTCCTGTGAACGGACCGCTCGCCCTGGCAGACAGTATCAATGGCCAGACTGTTAGCGAGTGATTGCTGGGTGCATTGTCTCCTTCTCAAAGGGCACTAGGGTTCCCCCCCCTGCTGAGTCTGGAATCGCTCAGCAAACGACAGACACCTCCAAATCTAATTAAATCACCACGGGACACCGTCCACGCAGACTGAACCTCCGCACGAACCTTAACACCTTGGACTACATGGACTTACAATATACAGTTACATGAAAATAATTATACCTGATTTTAATGTCATGTCATTACCATCTGATACAGAGACATTTCAGAGGGCTGGATCGCATCACTATCAGGGTCTAGCGCTGTATATTATAAAGACATTTCAGAGGGCTGGATCGCATCACTATCAGGGTCTAGTGCTGTATATTATAAAGACATTTCAGAGGGCTGGATCGCATCACTATCAGGGTCTAGTGCTGTATATTATAAAGACATTTCAGAGGGCTGGATCGCATCAATATCAGGGTCTAGCGCTGTATATTATAAAGACATTTCAGAGGGCTGGATCGCATCAATATCAGGGTCTAGCGCTGTATATTATAAAGACATTTCAGAGGGCTGGATCGCATCAATATCAGGGTCTAGCGCTGTATATTATAAAGACATTTCAGAGGGCTGGATCGCATCAATATCAGGGTCTAGTGCTGTATATTATAAAGACATTTCAGAGGGCTGGATCGCATCAATATCAGGGTCTAGCGCTGTATATTATAAAGACATTTCAGAGGGCTGGATCGCATCACTATCAGGGTCTAGCGCTATATATTATAAAGACATTTCAGAGGGCTGGATCGCATCACTATCAGGGTCTAGCGCTATATATTATAAAGACATTTCAGAGGGCTGGATCGCATCACTATCAGGGTCTAGCGCTATATATTATAAAGACATTTCAGAGGGCTGGATCGCATCACTATCAGGGTCTAGCGCTATATATTATAAAGACATTTCAGAGGGCTGGATCGCATCAGTATCAGGGTCTAGCGCTACATATTATAAAGACATTTCAGAGGGCTGGATCGCATCACTATCAGGGTCTAGCGCTATATATTATAAAGACATTTCAGAGGGCTGGATCGCATCACTATCAGGGTCTAGCGCTATATATTATAAAGACATTTCAGAGGGCTGGATCGCATCAGTATCAGGGTCTAGCGCTGTATATTATAAAGACATTTCAGAGGGCTGGATCGCATCAGTATCAGGGTCTAGCGCTGTATATTATAAAGACATTTCAGAGGGCTGGATCGCATCAGTATCAGGGTCTAGCGCTGTATATTATAAAGACATTTCAGAGGGCTGGATCGCATCAATATCAGGGTCTAGCGCTATATATTGTAAAGACATTTCAGAGGGCTGGATCGCATCAATATCAGGGTCTAGCGCTATATATTATAAAGACATTTCAGAGGGCTGGATCACATCAGTATCAGGGCCTAGTGCTGTATATTATAAAGACATTTCAGAGGGCTGGATCGCATCAATATCAGGGTCTAGTGCTATATATTATAAAGACATTTTAGAGGGCTGGATCGCATCAGTATCAGGCTCTGCTGTATATTCGATATTCGCCATGCCTGAACAGCAATGAAAGCTTCTATTTGAATGTGTCAGTGTGTGTTTCAGATCTCCCTGCTCTCCAGTCAGGTGTTTAGGACAGCGCTACTCCAATCCCACACAGACTCCCAGCGGGGACCCCAGTAACTGGAGGGGGTAACGGAGAGAGTAAAGAGGTTTGCTGGTGGGGTAATGGGGTAAAAGTCAAAGACAGACAACAAATCCATGAATACAAAAAAAAAGGTGTTGGTTCAGGTATTATTTTTTTTAATGAAATCTGTTAACATGGGTGAAAGCTAGGGGGTGGGGGGGGACATATTCTGATTGTAATATTGTCCGCTCCAGCTCCAACCCCCATAAATCACCAAAAAGAGGGACCCACAAAAAAAGTGGCTTCGTCCTCTGTTGTGATCATATTTCTGACAGTTCAAAATCCACAATAACCGACACTACAGAATCAGAAAATAATTCCTGGAAATGCTCTGGGTTAGCTGCAGCCACACGACTGACTTGAACAGGACAAACGGACACATCCAGGCTTTTCCCACTTCAACTCCAGGTATTAAAAGCAGTAGAATCAGAAGAGAAAGAGTCTATGTATCATACAACTCCAGTGTGTTACAACAAACATTTGTCTATCAACAAAACCCCCCCCCCAAAAAAAAAAAATTAAATAAAAGTTACATTTCAGACACGAACCCCCCATGTAACTTCATATCAAAAGGAAAAAAAAAATGCATGTAGCTGTCATTATATAAACACACTCAATTACACACCAGAAAAGTCATATCCAGCCAAAACACCAACAGGCTTGAAATAAAAAATAAAATCTATAACACAACCACGCTCACATCTCCACCTGGGTAGCACAGATTCACAGTCCAGCTACATGCATTCGCAAGCACACATACGCTCGCCTTCCCACTCGTGATACTTCGAGTCGCTCTCAGGTGTAATTTTCAGAAGAAACAGTCGCTTGAACAAGGCGGTTGATGCCTCCATACCTTCAGGGGTTAAACAAATACGTTGTCAGCCCAATCAAACATGTAAACCTGAGTATGCAGCATTACCAGGGTTTCCAACTTTAGACACTACACCTGCGAAGCAAACTAAAGACCACCGAATAAAAACAAAATACATAATAAACTTCATTCGATTGATTCAGTGTATCCTCTCGGATACCAACACACCACTTCTAAAAATAAAGCCCTCCATCACCCCGCGCAGCGCCAACTCCTGTCCCATTCAGAGTGAATAAAACAGAGAAAGCCACAACTCTGAAAGCTACACTGTTCAGAAGAATTACTATTATTATTACTGTTTGCAATTGGGCCTGGAATAAAAAACAGAAACCGATTTCAGTTTCTTGAACAATTCTTCCCAGTGGCTGGGTGTCACGGCAGAAACAGACAGATCGTTCGCTCCAAGAGTATATGCTGTGTAAATAAATATATACATAGAAAGGAAAAAAAACACACACATACATATAGAGCATCAAAAGAAACTTATCACTATCACAACACATTTATTTTGGAAACAAATTAAAAGGTATATAAAGGATGGACATTGACAAAATGTTTTTGGTTTCTTTTTAATCATTCATCCTTGACCATGAGACGCTTGAGTGAGTATGACTTGAAGCATATGCCCTTAACCACCTAATTGATGAGACAGTTGATTGGACGCAGGATAGGGAGTGATTTCAGCTGTTGAATTACAAGCTTGAATAAAGAGTCACAGAAAAAAAAAAAAACAATATGCCACGTCTGTCCAGAGTGCAGCTCCTTCGTGCGATCGGCATGTTGGAGGCTGGACGAGGGCAGCGTGCTGTGGCTCGCCGTCTTGGGTGCTCACAGCCAGCGATTTCAAACCTGGCGAGACGGTATAACCAGACACTGTCAATGACAGAGCCACGAACCGGGAGACCAAGAGTCACAACACCAGCCCGAGATCGACAGATCATTCTGCAGCATCTTCGTGGGGTCAATTGTTAAATCAGCACAATAAAAAAAAAAAAAAAGTCACTGCACCTGCTCTGAAACAGAGTTCGTCACTTTTCAAACACATCTAGTGAATTTTATCCAAATATAAGTGATAAGTTTCTTTCGATGCTATGTATCCGAAAGCTGTAAATATAACACAGATCAATTAGACATTTATTGTGTGTGTCCGGTTTTGTTTTGCTAATTTTTTTCTTCACACACACAAAAAAAAAAAAAAAAAAGAAGTGGCAGCAGTTCCTAATCCCAGTCCCGGGACCCCCTTGTCTTTACTGGCTTTAATTCCCACTGAGCTCTCAATTACTGAACTAGACCCTTCATTGAACCCATAATTTGGTGGTTAAAGAAAAGGGCTTGTAACCAGGAGGTCCTCGGTTCAAATCCCACCTCAGCCACTGACTCATTGTGTGACCCTGAGCAAGTCACAACCTCCTTGTGCTCCGTCTTTCGGGTGAGACGTTGTTGTAAGTGACTCTGCAGCTGATGCATAGTTCACACACCCTAGTCTCTGTAAGTCGCCTTGGGTAAAGGCGTCTGCTAAATAAACAAATAATAATAATTTGCTTAATTAGACCTTTAATTGCTCTCAGCTCCTAAAAAGTTGCAGATTGAATAACTTATAAAAAGTTACTGTTTAAGAACTGAAAACAATTAAGAAAAAAGGTCTAATGATCCGTTCAATGAAGAGTCTGGTTCAGTAATTGAGAGCTCAGTGGGAATGAAAGCCAGCAGGACCGGGGTTAGAAACCACAAAAAACAAAAAACAAAAACCACACACAATTAAAAAATTACAATTAAAAAAACATGTTTCTGCCAGCAGGCCTTCGATTATTCTTCATTCAGCCACTATAGGACTGGGGCTTTTCTTCTGGCTGGGAGATCTGGAACGGCTAGAGAATGGAGAGAAAAAAAAAAAAAAAAAAAAGCTTAACTATACCGAATAAATAAAATCCACTCCTACGCATTGTACTGCTAGCCTGCGTCTCAAGAAAGTGTGCCTGCCTGCAATCAACTGTGATCTCAATGCGTTTGTCCTCCTGACTAACTCTCCACTACGGTATACAGACATAAATACAACTGCAGCTGTGTTAGAAAATGACAAGCCTCCTCACCCCCACCCCATAACCCTGTTTAAAATTACTATGACCTGTATTTCTGTGCAAGACTGTACGTGGCCCTACCTTCACAGCAGAATCGTTTGCTGAAATTGTAACAAACTTTGCAATGGACTGCTATGTGTGGAAATCCATGCACAGCACTGTGTCTCACAAACACAGCAGCCTGCTTTTACACTGAAACTGCAAAACTGATGATAACAGACCTGATAAAAAAAAGCACACAGCCTAGATGTGCTTGACAGTCTTATACAAGTATTCTGCAAGAGCGTTTTGAAGTTAAGGACGGAGTACCAAATAATGGACTTGGAGAGACTAGGGGGTGAGCTCCACATCAGCTGCACAGTTTCTAACAGGACCTCCGTTTCCCGTCTCATCCGAAGAGAGGCAGTCTAGAGTCTCTGTGAGTCTCTCGCTCTCGGTCTGTGTGTCAGGGTCTCACCTTGCTCGTTTGGGGCTGGGGGATCGTCTGGATGTTCGTGACCTGGAGCGTGACCTGGACCGGGAGCGAGACGCTGAGCGCACCCGGGAGCGAGGAGAGCGAGTCCTCGAACGACTGAGAGAGGAGAGAATGAGAGAGGGGGAGAGGAGAGAGAGAAAAGAGACAGAGAGAGAGAGAAAGACAGACAGAGAGCAAGACAGAGAAAAGGAGGGAGAGGACAGAGAGAGAGAGAAAGATTATGAAACACTGCACAGCAAAATACAGCTATGACAGTTTTTCATCACCTAGAATTTTAGGATGGAGACAATATATAATATATATATATATATTATTTATTGTTGTCGGTTATGCCATGTATGTGGTTTGGCAACACAATTCTTTCTATTGTCATGGCAATAAAGCCAATTTGAATATATATATATATATATATATATATATATATATATATATACACACACACACACACACACACACACAAAATAAACAAACTACATGAACATAATTTAGAACGTTGATTTATCATGGAAATCAAAAAAACTGCAAAATATCAAGCCAAAACAGTAGTGCAGTATTTCATGTTGGATTTCGAAACGTCACATTTCTCAGTTTGTCAGTGTATGGAAAACTACAAAGCGGGGTGTAATTCAACATGTTAACGTAACATTGTTCAGCAGGTTTCATTCAACTATGAAGCAAAATCAGTTCATTCTTTAGGGTGATGCAAATCAAAGCTGTAAGCAAAGAGAGACACAGAGAGAGGGAGAGAGACAAACGATTTCAATAAAACACAGCGATAGACAGAGGGTGTTCCAACTGGGGAGCAGGGATAGTTTGTAACAGGAGATGCACAAAGCAATTATTCACATCAAGCGCTCCGATGGTGAGGGTCGCAGGTGTCCATCGGGCTGATTCACCATTCAGAGTGAAAGGAGTGTAGAAACAGCTGCCTGGGTTTGTGTGGATCGCTGTTCTCCTCCAGAGAGTCTAAGGAAAGCAGCGATCATCACAAACCCAAGCAGCTGTTTCTTCACTCTGAGCGGTAAGCCTAAACACCAGTGACCATCGCCTGATTTCTGTAGAGCTCAGTCTGAGTAAATCGGGTACAGGGCTCATGAAGCACTCTCTGCAGCCCTGCTAAGCCAGGCTAAAGCACAGACCTCTTACCTTCTTACAGGGCTACGGGACTTCGATCGGCCAGGAGAGCCAGACCTGATAAACGGGGAAAAACAAAACAAAAACGGGAACTGTTATCACACTGGAGGGGGGGAGATGAGGGTAAAATACTGCTTCTAACTCCTTCAGTCTTTTAAACTTTTACTGGCAAATTAAAATAAATGTACTTGTAACATTGAGAGGGGGAACAACTTTTATAAAAAAAGTAGCGAGATATAAAAAATTCTAGTTGAAGTGCTCAATCTGAAAAGACAACCTCTCTCTCGTATCGTTCGGTACATTATAAGGTGGGGTCTCTGTTCTGGGGGGGAAATAGGAGGCACAAGTTACCCAAGATGCAACTTATGATTTGCATGGATTCTGTAGTGGGTGTCTTTTTGTAACTAAAATTTGTGGTGGGGGATTAAATGAATAAACAAATTAAAAAAAGACCCCCCCCAATAGTATTTAAATTAAAAGTTAGTTGTCGATAGACACGGGTGTTCTATGGCGCAGTGCGAAGTCGGTCTTGTCTAATCAGTCTATCTATCTAGCTCCCACTCCCTTAACGCTGCCTAGGGGACACGGTGTCCTACCTGCTCCTGCGCTTGGAGTAAGAGGGAGAGCGATACCTGCTGGGAGAGTCAGAGACAGCTGTCAGGAGAAATCTGAAGCATCAAGAAATCTGAAGCATCAAGAAATCTGAAGCATCAAGAAATCTGAAGCATCCGTTACAAAACCTGCAGAAATCAACACCAGAATCCGTCTTCAAAATCGCTTGCCAACCTCTCCCTCACCCCGCCAGACAACATACAAGCATTTACCATTATTGCATTTAGTCGATTGTCAAGTCTTAAATAATCTGCAAGCATTAACAGGGTGTTTGAATTTTCTACTGTCAAGGTTGAAAGAAACGTGCAAGTACTGAAGCTTGCAAACACGTATTAAAATATATTTTCTTCTGTCAAGTTAAGAGAAGGTAATTATCAAAGTATATTATATTTGACTAATGCTTAACTGGAGATCCAGACTGTAGATATATATTGTGCTTTCCAAAGCATTTGATAATGTCTACTGTGTGCAGAACAGCCAAGAATATTGTATGTCTTTGGGCTGAAATCTGCACTACATTTAAAAATACAGAAACAAAATCTCACCAAAAAAACAGGGCATACAGCTATGGGCAAAAGTTTTGCATCACCCTGTAGAATTAACTCATTTTGCTTCGAAGGTTGACCGAAACCTGCTGAATAAGGGGACATCATTTTCTTGTAGTTTCTTTGATTACATGTTAACTAAGAGATAAATCATGTTCTAAAATTCTAGGCGATGCAAAACTTTTGTCCATAGCTGTAGGTGCAATGGGGAGCCGCACACGCGTGCTATAAGGGCGCGATAATCTTACCGATCGTTGCTGCGGCTACGAGAACGATTGTTGCGACGCCCTCTGGAGCGGGATCGAGAGCGAGACTGGGATCTGGAATGCGATCTGGAAAAACAGGAAAGAAAAAAAAGAAGCATGAATTACTCCAGAACCTACACAGAAGTTCAGAGAGAACATTAAAAATGTTGATAACCCAGGCGCTGACAATCTGTGAAACGAGTGAAGAAACAGCTGCTTGGGTTTGTGATGATCGCTGCTTTCCTTAGACTCTGTGGAGGAGAACAGCGATCCACACAAACCCAGGCAGCTGTTTCTACACTCCTTTCACTCTGAACGGTGAATCAGCCCGATGGACACCAGCGACCCTCGCCTGTTGAGAGCTCGATGTGAATAATCTGTTGGCAGGGATGGGAATGAGACTCCTATTGCACAGCAGTGTCGCCCGTTGCAGGATTGTACCCTGAGCTTAAATCAGCCCCAGTGTGTACAGGTTAGAAGCTGAGGTGTGCGTCTGATTAAACTCCTAGTAAAACGCAGGAAAGCCTCACGCTGTGCTCTGGGAGTCCTCTCCCCCCAGTACCTGCTGCCGCCCCCTCTCTTGTTGTTGTATCGGTAGCAGTCGAGGCGTAGTGCCCCGCCCCCGCACTGGTAGCACCGGTCGTTCGGGTCGAAGTGGCGCCGGCTGGGCCGCCCGTAGCGGGTTTTCCGGGACATGCCGGTGGAGAGCTCCACGCGGATCCGAGAGCCGCAGAGCACCCTGGGAAACAGGAGGACAGCAGTCAGCATGGAGTGTTGTGGTCAGTTGGTTTGTAAGGGTTAGGGAATTGTAACAGGGAGGGGAATCAGACTCCCGTTGCACAGCAGTGTCACCCAGTCCAGGTTTTACTACCAGCTTGATCAGCCCCAGTGTGTCTAGCTAACAAGCTCAGGTGTGCTAATTGTTCTATTTTTTATAAATTGGCTTTTTAATCTTACATTAAACCATCAAAATCACACTGTGGTTCTTTAATTCCAATCTGTTGCATTACACTGTTTTTAATTGAATGGTTTAATTGGGGTGGGTTTCTGTGTGCGAAGCACTTTGGGATCCTTGTGATGAAAAGCTCTATATTAAAATGTATATTGAATTGCAAACCGTCTCTGCAGGGCCCAGATCCCCCCCACACTCACTTCCCGTCCATGCCCTTGACAGCGTCCTCTGCGTCGCGCGTGTCCTCGTGACTCTCGAAGGCAAAGCCGGGGGTTCCTCGCCACCCACACGCTGCGCAGGCCCATAGTAGCCAAAGGCTCTCTCCAGCTCCCTCGCCTGCCTCCCCAGGTCACCCACATAGACCTTACAGTCCGAGGAGCGGGAGGAGCTGCGAGACGAGGAGTAATGGGACATCTTTCACCTGGAAGGGGGAGAAGAGTGGAGGGAGGGGAGAGAGTGGAGAGGAGAGAGAGAGAGAGAGAGAGAGAGAGGAGAGGAGAGAGAGAGAGAGAGAGAGAGAGAGAGAGAGAGGAGAGAGTAGAGAGAGGAGGGAGGAGAGGGTGGAGAGAGAGAGGAGGGGAGAGAGGAGGGGAGTGGAGAGAGGAGGGGAGAGGAGGGAGAGAGGGTGGAGAGAGAAGGAGGGGAGAGAGAGAGAGAGAGAGAGAGAGAGAGAGAGAGAGAGAGAGAGAGAGAGAGAGAGAGAGAGAGAGAGAGAGGAAGGGAGTGGAGAGAGAGGGTTATTACCCAGACTCTGGAACTCATTGCCCTTGTCCATTAGAGATGTGGCTGCTTCTATTTTTTTTTAAGCCTTTTTAACCCGACTTGTTTTAATTATTTGATTTGCTTGTTTTTGTAACACTGTGTGTTTCATCTAGCACTATATTATTCACTTCTTGTTTTGTTCAATTGCTGCTTGGTTTTTGGGTATTGTTATTACAGTACTTGTTGATTTTATTCTTGTTTTAGTGTGCACAGTCTGTTACTTTTTAGGGTGACTAATCTCTGCAGCATAATTTTAAACTAATGGAGGCTTGGTGGTCCAGTGGTTAAAGAAAAGGGCTTGTAACCAGGAGGTCCCCCGGTTCAAATCCCACCTCAGCCACTGACTCACTGTGTGACCCTGAGCAAGTCACTTCACCTCCTTGTGCTCTGTCTTTCGGGTGAGACATAGTTGTAAGTGACTCTGCAGCTGATGCATAGTTCACTCACCCTAGTCTCTGTAAATCTCCTTCTAGATAAATATATAAATAAAAATAACATTGAGATTTCGACTGCAATTTCAGGAAACAACTCTGCTGTAACTAACTGACGTCTGTACACTACACTAGTGCTGGCGGTAGTAATTGTAACACGACTATTTCTTTCTAACAGCTGTAGTATGTGCTTAACTATTACTATTACATATTTCCCAGTTAAGCATAAGGAAGAAAAAAACAAAACACAAATGCAAATCGATGTTTTGTGGCCAGACACGGGATCATTTATAGCTAAATATTAAAGTATACTGCTGCCACAGACGCACCCACTTCAGTGTTCTCCACTACAAACAAAACTACCTCACGTGTTTTTGAAATGAATTCATTCAAGTTGCACAAACAAATGCATGCATTACTGACCCATGCAACAGTGACACACAAGAACCAACCCTGCACACAGCGACATGCTCGAAATCCAACACACACTACAAAACAAAGCGCGGCCGACCTACTGTCTGAACCAAATACCCCCTCCCCCCGTCCCCGAACCGAATACCCACTCCCCGAACCGAATACCCACTCCCCGAACCAAATACCCCCTCCCTCCTCCCCGAACCGAATACCCACTCCCCCTCCCCGAACCGAATACCCACTCCCCGAACCGAATACCCACTTCCGAACCGAATACCCCCACTCCCCCTCCTCCCCGAACCGAATACCCACTCCCCCTCCCCGAACCGAATCCACGACATTAAACTCACACCGTTACTTAACTTCTGCATGGGCGGAAATAACGAAACCAAGCTCACGACAACCCCCAAAGCGCACTAAAACCGAGTTTTGACCAATATATATTATGATCAGTAATTATATATACACATTACACACACACAATATATATATACTACGGCCGCCGCACATTCTCGCGCATATTTATTTGTTTTGCGTAACAGCACCAAAACGCAAATGCTAGTTTAACAAATTATTTTCTTTACTTTTTTTTTTTTTTTTTAAAAGGTACAAAGGAAAGTGCAATTCAAACACACACACACACTGAAGCCTGTGCGTCTCGTTATCACCGGAACACGGGCCCACTTTAAAAAAAAAAAAAAAAATCACTTTCCGTCTTTCAGTGACGTTATTATTTAAAATACCACGCACTCAGGGAGCACCAAAAAAAAAACCACGAAACAAAACAAACCAATATTTGTAAAGATTGTATTCCAAACACACACACAGGAGTCTCTCACACAAACAAATTACAAGGCCGGCGGCAGAAACATGAAGAAACAAGCACCCGACAGAATAAACAATGGCCGACACATCCTCTTACCGTCTGAATCGCTCCCTCTTCGGTTCCGCGCAAACGATTTTTTACTTGTGTGTTTGCGTTTTTTGTTTTTTTTAAAATACGCTCTCCGGTTCAAAAACGAAACCTTTTAACAAAGGGGTAAAGAAAAGACGGTTAAAACCATGTCACAGACGCTTCCAGAGCTCCGTTTTACGGGGAAGGAGGGTTTATCCAGTCCGGTAAAAGCGCGGAGTTTGTGAATATTATGAAACGACTCACCTCTCACCTCGCGCGCCAGCGGCGGGAGCACGTCACACATGCGCAGTTGATTAAAAAAAAAACCCCCGCCAGCAGGGGAGAGGAGGGGTTTCCCTGCAGGGGCGGGAAGAGGCCACGCCCACTAACCTGTGGTTCTCATAGCAACAGCAACGTCTTAACTGGCTAACAATAACACAAATAAATACATAGAGAGAGAGAGACATTAAACTATCCGAGACCGACATTAAACTAGCAAGAACGAAGCGAGCCGTTCGGTCACTGACTTCTAAACCTCAAGATGGGTGTTCAAGCGGTCTCGGTGGAGGCTTTTCCCATGACGGCGCGCATCACGGGGATTATTGTTTACAGCGCCATTTTGGGCTGAGCAATGCCGTGAGTGCGTTTCGGGAGAAAGCGGGTGGCGGCCGCGGATTTATTGACATCATTTGGTAGCATGTACAAATCAACTGGATCAAACATGATAAAAAAAACAAAACAAAACAAAACAAAAAAACCGTATTGAAGAAGAAATGCAGAAATGCAAATACTTTTAAAACAAAAACACAATACCAGCAAGTAATGCATACATACGTAGACATAAGTAAGTTCATGATTAAAGTGCAGTAAAAACAAGCGACCCACGGAAATGTAATTTGCAGGACTGTGGACGCGCTGTCATAACGGTGGGTTTTCGGTTTTACTTTAAACAACAGCAACAGAGGGAGCCTCCCTTCACGGACGATGGCAAGCTGTTCCAGTTTAAGGGCTCTGTGAGAGAATGCTCTTGTGGGGGGGTTCATTGCAGTGAGGTGCTAGTGTGTTTTACGTTTGACTCTTTTTTATTTTATTTTTTGTAACTAATCCAGTCTAAAGCGTTTTGAAAAAAAGAAAAAAAAAACAGTGACTTTCCTCTATTTGTAATCTTCTCAACAGAAGAAAGGTTACAGACAAGAGGAGGCCCCATTCGGCCCATCTTCCTCGTTTGGTTCTCATCAAGCAGCTTCTTGAAGGATCTCAGGGTGTCAGCTTCACATACGCACGCACGCACACACTTTTCTGAAGTTCCGCCCAAATTGTGACTGAAACTGACTTGCAACAGGGAGATGCAGCTGCAATGCACCAGTGCATTCTGGTTTGTCTCGGGTGCCTTTCACAGCAGGACTACACTTACCAGAATGCACTGGGGTGCGAGTTGAAAAGCCCGAACTGTTCTTGTGTACATGGAGTCACGTTAGTGTTTCTTCATAACCCGGGTGTGCAGGTGCAAGAACAACACAGAGACACGAGTTCAAAATAAATAAACTATATTCAGTACAGTCGTTCTTATTACAGATCTGTTTGTCTGGTTACATGGGGACGTCATGCTAGCTTCTGCTGAGACAACAATGCTGGGCCTACCTTTCAGCAAATACAGGTGGGGGGGTTACGAAGAGAGAGAGAGAGAGAGAGAGAAGGGAGGGAGAGAGAGAGAAGAGAGAGAGAGGAAAGATAACAAACCCAAAGACAAGGAAAGAAGGGAAGAGTGAAGGGAGGAGGGAGGGAGAAGAGAGGCAAGAACACACCCAACGATAAGGAAAGAAGGAGAGAGGGAGGGAGAGGGAAGAGAGAAGGAAGGGAGAGCCAGATATGAGGAACAGTTTGTCTGCATTCGTCTTGTTTTTTTACATTCAAAGTGTTTTTCTTTTACGGAACGGGAGTGAAAACACTGCTTCCTCACAGCAGCAGCGATTCACACACTTGTACAGAACACTTTACCAGTTCTTCCAGCAGAGTACTTTTTTTTAAAATACCAGTTTAAATACATGGTTTTTATAAATATATAGGAAAATTAAAAACAATAACATTTAAAAATAATTTTTAAAAAGCCTCCAATCTAGTGGTTTCTTGAGAGAACTTCAAGCAGAGTTAACCCTTCACTTCCCAAAGCATGCCTGGTTTTCATGAGACTGTCAGTAAGCTGATCTCTGTAGATATGTGAACATGAACAGCTTCAGATCCGGCTCACTCCAGTGAAAGCTGGGCTGGTTCAAACTGCTTGAAAAAACTCACAGCAAGACGCTGATTAACCAGTGGGGAGACTGGTATGGACCATTATAACCATTACAACCACTGGGGCAACTCAGCATGACAAGAAGACACACACACACAGACAGACATGCTGACAGACAGACAGACAGGCAGGCAGGCACACATGCTGACAGACAGACAGGCAGGCAGGCAGACAGACAGACAGACAGACAGACACACAGGCACACACACAGGCACACATGCTGACAGACAGACAGGCATGCTAACAGACAAGCAGGCAGGCAAGCGTCCAAAACTTTTTGAATTAAGGTGCTTCATAAGAAATTATTTTTAAAAGTTTGTGTGATACAGCGCAGGGGAGCAGAGTACAGCGCAGGGGAGCAGGGTACAGCACAGGGGAGCAGAGTACAGCATGGGAGCAGGGTACAGCACAGGGGAGCAGAGTACAGCATGGGAGCAGGGTACAGCACAGGGGAGCAGGGTACAGCACAGGGGAGCAGGGCACAGCACAGGGGAGCAGGGTACAGCACAGGGAGCAGGGTACAGCAGGGAGCAGGGCAGCACAGGGAGCAGGGCACAGCACAGGGGAGCAGGGCACAGCACAGGGAGCAGGGCACAGCACAGGGAGCAGGGTACAGCAGGGAGCAGGGTATAGCACAGGGAGCAGGGCACAGCACAGGGGAGCAGGGTACAGCACAGGGGAGCAGGGTACAGCACAGGGGAGCAGGGTACAGCATGGGAGCAGGGCACAGCACAGGGGAGCAGGGTACAGCACAGGGGAGCAGGGTACAGCATGGGAGCAGGGCACAGCACAGGGGAGCAGGGTACAGCACAGAGGAGCAGGGTACAGCATGGGAGCAGGGCACAGCACAGGGGAGCAGGGTACAGCACAGGGGAGCAGGGTACAGCACAGGGGAGCAGGGTACAGCATGGGAGCAGGGCACAGCACAGGGGAGCAGGGTACAGCACAGGGGAGCAGGGTACAGCACAGGGAGCAGGGTACAGCATGGGAGCAGGGTACAGCACAGGGGAGCATTGCCAATAGTAAAATTGCAATTCAGCTTAAACTCTAAACTATTAAAAGGGGTTTATTAAAAAGGTTATAAAAGTTGTTAAAAGACTATTTTAAAAAGGACTAAAACTCTTATATTGCTACAGCAATTCCTCTAGAAAAAAATGTGTGTTCAGTAAGAATCTGTTGACACCTGGTTCATCCTGGGTGAGATTCAGAAACAGTTTCAAAGTGACTTGAACCCCAGGGGAGAGCAGAACCACAGCCAGTAAAATACAACACAACAAAACTAATACAACAACAACAAGAACAACAACAACGAGAATAACAACTGTGACAACAAGAACACAACGGGGAAAACACAGTCATTAAACAAATAGAAACATTCTCACGAGAGAGAGAGAGAAAGAAAGGGAGGGAGAGAAAGAGTGGGAGAGAGGGAGGGAGGGAGAGAGATAGGAGAGAGAGGGAGGGAGGGAGAGAGAGGAAAAGAGGAGAGAAGTGGGAGAGGAGAGAGAGAGAGAGGGAGGGAGAGAGGGAGGGAGGGAGGAGGGAGGGAGAGAGAGAGGAGGGAGGAGGAGAGAGGAGGAGAGAGAGAGAGAGGGAGGAGGAGAGGGAGGAGAAAAAGAGTGGGAGAGAGAGGAGGGAGGAGAGAAGGAGAGAGAGAGAGAGGAGAGAGAGAGAGAGGAGAGAGAGAGAGAGAGAGAGAGGAGAGGAGAGAGAGGAGGAGGGAGAGAGAGAGGAGAGAGGGAGAGGAGGGAGAGGAGGAGAGGAGAGAGAGAGAGAGGGAGAGGGGAGGAGAGGGAGAGAGAGAGAGGAGGGAGGAGAGGGAGAGAGAGGAGGGAGGAGAGAGGGAGGAGAGAAGAGTGGAAGAGGGAGGAGAGGGGGAGGGAGAGAGGGAGAGGAGATAAACAGTGGGAGAGAGGGAGGGAGGAGAGAAGAACGAAAGAGAGAGGGACTCACAGAATTTACCCAAGGAGGTTTAATCTTGACATTTCCTTTTGATCAATTAATCATCCGATCTATTAATTGATTAATTGATTAATCACACCTGTTTGCGAGTGATATTAAAATTGTATTGAAAGACAATTCCATGTAATACAAATTAACACAATGCTGTTAACTGCGCACGTTTCAAAATGGCAGCTAACTTTTAATATGCAAACTCTGAATACATCTTCCAGCTGCGCTTTGCCCACAGTCTTTATAAGCACCCTCTTCAGGTTACTATTGTTTTATGGATCAGAGCCCACAAGTGTGTTTATCAAACCCCTTAATTCACACTGACTTAGAAGAGGCTTTGTAATTCCAGCCATGTTGTACAATACAGGAGAGCCAGACCCAGACTACAAACAGCGACTCGCACCCAATGCAGACCAGGGCTCCTTGAGGTGGACCATGTCCATGAAACTGTCCCAGAGAACTGAACAAGGGGGGGGGGGGGGGAGTGGAGAGCAACGTAAAACTAGAAGAGACCGAGTCAAGCAGACCAGCGTTTGGGCTCCAGTGCCTTCATCAGTGTAACTGAAACTAAACTGAGTCAAGCAGACCAGCGTTTGGGCTCCAGTGCCTTCATCAGTGTTACTGAAACTAAACTGAGTCAAGCAGACCAGCGTTTGGGCTCCAGTGCCTTCATCAGTGTAACTGAAACTAAACTGAGTCAAGCAGACCAGCGTTTGGGCTCCAGTGCCTTCATCAGTGTTACTGAAACTAAACTGAGTCAAGCAGACCAGCGTTTGGGCTCCAGTGCCTTCATCAGTGTTACTGAAACTAAACTGAGTCAAGCAGACCAGCGTTTGGGCTCCAGTGCCTTCATCAGTGTTACTGAAACTAAACTGAGTCAAGCAGACCAGCGTTTGGGCTCCAGTGCCTTCATCAGTGTTACTGAAACTAAACTGAGTCAAGCAGACCAGCGTTTGGGCTCCAGTGCCTTCATCAGTGTGATTGAAACTAAACTGAGTCAAGCAGACTCAGCGTTTGGGCTCCAGTGCCCTCATCAGTCTCTCCCTGAAACTCACTGCTCCAGCTCCCTCGCTGCTCCACTCCTCCTCTCACTCTCCTCTCCCCTCTGGGTCACTCACCACCTCTCCTCTCCTCCTCCTACTCTCCACTCTCCTCCCTCACTCCGCTACCTCCCTGCCTCCCCCTCCCTCTCTCCCTCTCCCTCCTCTCCTCTCCTCTCCCTGCCTCCCTCCTCCCTCACTCCCTCCTCTCCTCCCTCTCCTCCCTCCTCCCCTCCTCTCCTCTCCCTCCCCCTCCTCTCCTCCCTCCCTCTCCCTCCCCTCCCCACTCCCTCCCTCTCCTCTTCTCCCCTCCTCCCCCTCCCCCTCCCCACTCCCCTCTCTCCCTCTGGAGCGCTCCCTCCCTCTCCCTCCTCCCGTCCTGGGAGTGATCGCTCTGTCTCCTCTCCCTCCCTCCCTCCCTCCCTCCCCCGCCTGGGAGTGATCGCTCTGTCTCCTCTCCCCTCCCTCCCTCCCTCCCCTCCCTGCCTGGGAGTGATCGCTCTGTCTCCTCTCCCTCCTCCCTCCCTCCCTCCTCCCGCCTGGGAGTGATCGCTCTCTCTCCCTCCTCCCCCTCCTCCCTCCTCCATCTGGGAGTGATCGCTCTGTCTCCTCTCCTCCTCCTCTCACTCCCTCCCTCCCCATCTGGGGTGATCGCTCTCCTCTCCCCTGCTAGAACCCCTTCACATGGCAGTACGCCTCAAGGCTGGAGAGAGGATGTGAGAGAGCCAGAGTCCGAGGAAGAGCGTGCAGGTGAGGATGCGAGCGGGGCGGGGCCCCCCCAGCTCCCCCCCGACCGAGGGGCCCCTCCTCCAGAGCATGCGCCCATGGCCCATCGAAGGCCAGCACGGTGTAGAGCGTGACGGAGAAAGGCGAGGGCCCGGCTCCACCGGAACTCCGCCCCGCGCCCAGCCGATGGCGCCACGGTCCAGCCGCCGATCCCCAGGAACACGTTGACGCGTTGCTGCCCGGGCCACGTTCCGATGGGCGATCCGCTGCTGGTCTGCGTCGCAGCCACCTTACTCGGCAAAAGGTGTCTGAGAGGGAGGGGAGGGTGGGGAGAGGGGATGAGGGGAGGAGGGAGGAGAGGGGGAGATGGGGGGGAGGGAGAGATGGGGAGGGAGGGGAGAGAGGGAGAGGAGATGGGGGAGGGAGGAGAGAGGGGAGAGGAGGCGGAGAGGAGGAGGGAGAGAGGAGACATATATCTCTCATTACATGTACAATACAGACCACAGGAGCAAAGTTCAAAAACAGCTCTCCCCTCTCTCTCCTCTCCCTCTCTCTCTCCTCTATCTCCTCTCCTCTCCCTCTCTCTCTCTCCTCTCTCTCCCCTCTCCCCCTCTCCCCTCTCC
>CM060281.1:304499-327482 GCA_030684275.1 Acipenser oxyrinchus oxyrinchus | reverse complement strand
CACACACACACACACACACACACACACACACACACACACACACTACACACACACACACACACACACACACACACACACACACACACACACACACACACACACACACAACACACACACACACACACAACAAATCAATTCATTCAAATCAAACATGTTCCGAATCTAAGGAACACGAAACCGCCCTTTGTATCGGGGACTAACACAAACAAATACGAACCACTTATAAAACAAAACAAGGATCTATTCCTTCTTCTCAAAATAAGAAGAAAAGTACCGTTCACTTATTATTATTATTATTATTATTATTATTATTATTATTATTATTATTATTATTATTAGCAAACTGGTGTTATTAACTAAAAACACAGGAGCCGTAGCAAAACAAATAACGTAAACAACTGAATTAGCTTTTTTTTACTTATAATATAATAATAATAATAATAATAATAATAATAATAATAATAATAATCTCGTCTTTGTTAGATAACGCACTTTCACACGACTTACCTGGCGGCTGTTTTTAATCGCTACTCAAGTCTGAATTGTTTGTTTCAGAGGTATTTCATGTTGCTGTTTTTTGTAGAAGATACGAGTGCATCTATATGCTTTCTATACTGTGCCTATACGCAGCCTCACTAAACACACACAGAGAGGGAGGGAGGGACGGAGGGAGGGAGAGAGGGAGGAGGGGCACTGGAGACACACGGTCGGTGCGGCAGATGGGGGCGCGCGTATAGGGAGGTGTTTTATCATTATTATTATTATTATTATTATTATTATTATTATTATTATTATTATTTATTTCTTAGCAGACGCCCTTATCCAGGGCGACTTACAATTGTTACAAGATATCACATTATTTTTACATACAATTCCCCATTTATACAGTTGGGTTTTTACTGGAGCAATCTAGGTAAAGTACCTTGCTCAAGGGTACAGCAGCAGTGTCCCCCACCTGGGATTGAACCCACGACCCTCCGGTCAAGAGTCCAGAGCCCTAACCACTACTCCACACTGCTGCTAAATACTGTGCTACTATTATGGCTTCCGGTAGACTTTTATCGCGCTGTCATTTCTCGGATTACATGATGTTAAATAAAAGATCTAAATGATTTTTTACAATTTTTTTGAATGATGTCTCAATTCTAAAATTGTAGGTGAGGGAAAGTGCGTGTCTCTCCGCGCTGCAGCATGGCTGAGCGTGTTATCAGCATGTCAGTCTCATTTCATTTAGTGAATGTAACTTGTGAATTATTTAACCTTGCATTACATGGCTCTGGGGCGGATCTGTTTTTCTTCATGTTAATAAACTGCACACAGGGCTGAGCTGACAAGCTTTTCACCTCCTGTGGTCATTCTCAAAGCATCGCTGACAACAACGTGGCCTGTCTGTCTGTCTGTCTGTCTGTCTCTCTGTCTGCCTGCCTGCCTGCCTGTCTGTCTGTGTGTGTGTCTGCCTGCCTGCCTGCCTGTCTGTCTGTGTGTGTGTCTGTCTGTGTGTGTGTCTGTCTGTCTGTCTGTGTGTGTGTGTGTCTGTCTGTGTGTGTGTCTGTCTGTCTGTCTGTGTGTGTGTGTGTGCTGCCTGTCTGTCTGTGTGTGTCTGCCTGTCTGTCTCTCTGTCTGTCTGTGTGTGTGTGTGTGTGTGTGTGTCTGTCTGTCTGTCTGTCTGTGTGTGTGTGTGTGTGTCTGCCTGTCTGTCTGTGTGTGTCTGCCTGTCTGTCTCTCTGTCTGTCTGTCTGTGTGTGTGTGTGTGTGTGTGTGTGTGTCTGTCTGTCTGTGTGGAAATGCAGAGAGGAGGCGGGGCTGGCCGAGTTCAAAGGTCACACTGTGGAACGATAGAGGCCGTTCGGCGCCCCGGCAGCTAGCATTCTCCAGACTAGCACAAAGCCAGCTTTAAAGAAAAATGCTAACCCAATACTGATCCGAGAGTACAGCACAGTGTAGTGAAGCACAGAGAGGGGAGTGAACCAGCCCCTTCTCAAAGTGTAGTGAAGCACAGAGAGGAGAGTGAACCAGCCCCTTCTCAAAGTGTAGTGAAGCACAGAGAAGATAATGAACCAGCCCCTTCTCAAAGTGTAGTGAAGCACAGAGAAGATAATGAACCAGCCCCTTCTCAAAGTGTAGTGAAGCACAGAGAAGATAATGAACCAGCCCCTTCTCAAAGTGTAGTGAAGCACAGAGAAGATAATGAACCAGCCCCTTCTCAAAGTGTAGTGAAGCACAGAGAGGAGAGTGAACCAGCCCCTTCTCAAAGTGTAGTGAAGCACAGAGAGGAGAGTGAACCAGCCCCTTCTCAAAGTGTAGTGAAGCACAGAGAAGAGAATGAACCAGCCCTTCTCAAAGTGTAGTGAAGCACAGAGAAGAGAATGAACCAGCCCCTTCTCAAAGTGTAGTGAAGCACAGAGAAGAGAATGAACCAGCCCTTCTCAAAGTGTAGTGAAGCACAGAGAAGAGAATGAACCAGCCCCTTCTCAAAGTGTAGTGAAGCACAGAGAGGAGAATGAACCAGCCCCTTCTCAAAGTGTAGTGAAGCACAGAGAAGAGAATGAACCAGCCCCTTCTCAAAGTGTAGTGAAGCACAGAGAAGAGAATGAACCAGCCCCTTCTCAAAGTGTAGTGAAGCACAGAGAAGAGAATGAACCAGCCCCTTCTCAAAGTGTAGTGAAGCACAGAGAAGAGAATGAACCAGCCCCTTCTCAAAGTGTAGTGAAGCACAGAGAGGAGAGTGAACCAGCCCTTCTCAAAGTGTAGTGAAGCACAGAGAAGAGAATGAACCAGCCCCTTCTCAAAGTGTAGTGAAGCACAGAGAAGAGAATGAACCAGCCCCTTCTCAAAGTGTAGTGAAGCACAGAGAAGATAATGAACCAGCCCCTTCTCAAAGTGTAGTGAAGCACAGAGAAGATAATGAACCAGCCCCTTCTCAAAGTGTAGTGAAGCACAGAGAAGAGAATGAACCAGCCCCTTCTCAAAGTGTAGTGAAGCACAGAGAAGAGAATGAACCAGCCCCTTCTCAAAGTGTAGTGAAGCACAGAGAAGAGAATGAACCAGCCCCTTCTCAAAGTGTAGTGAAGCACAGAGAAGAGAATGAACCAGCCCCTTCTCAAAGTGTAGTGAAGCACAGAGAAGAGAATGAACCAGCCCCTTCTCAAAGTGTAGTGAAGCACAGAGAAGATAATGAACCAGCCCCTTCTCAAAGTGTAGTGAAGCACAGAGAAGATAATGAACCAGCCCCTTCTCAAAGTGTAGTGAAGCACAGAGAGGAGAATGAACCAGCCCCTTCTCAAAGTGTAGTGAAGCACAGAGAAGATAATGAACCAGCCCCTTCTCAAAGTGTAGTGAAGCACAGAGAAGATAATGAACCAGCCCCTTCTCAAAGTGTAGTGAAGCACAGAGAAGAGAATGAACCAGCCCCTTCTCAAAGTGTAGTGAAGCACAGAGAAGATAATGAACCAGCCCCTTCTCAAAGTGTAGTGAAGCACAGAGAAGATAATGAACCAGCCCCTTCTCAAAGTGTAGTGAAGCACAGAGAAGATAATGAACCAGCCCCTTCTCAAAGTGTAGTGAAGCACAGAGAGAGAATGAACCAGCCCCTTCTCAAAGTGTAGTGAAGCACAGAGAAGATAATGAACCAGCCCCTTCTCAAAGTGTAGTGAAGCACAGAGAAGATAATGAACCAGCCCCTTCTCAAAGTGCAGTGAAGCACAGAGAAGATAATGAACCAGCCCCTTCTCAAAGTGTAGTGAAGCACAGAGAAGAGAATGAACCAGCCCCTTCTCAAAGTGTAGTGAAGCACAGAGAAGATAATGAACCAGCCCCTTCTCAAAGTGTAGTGAAGCACAGAGAAGATAATGAACCAGCCCCTTCTCAAAGTGTAGTGAAGCACAGAGAGGAGAGTGAACGCTTACCTTTTTCTTTCATGTTTACAGTCGTTCCTGAGGGCATTTCACACCTAAAATATTAAACAAGACAGCGATCAGGTATAAAGAGCTCAGCGATGAGCTGGCGACTCGGATTGTATTGGATCAGGTAGAGGCAGGCCTGCGGAAGCAGAGAGAATTACAATAAATACATAAACTCAAGCATCCTAAACTTCACAAAGCAGTTCTTGAATTATTATTATTATTATTATTATTATTATTATTATTATTATTATTATTATTATGTATTTATTTATTTGGCTGACGCCTTTATCCAAGGAGACCATACAGGTGTTACAGGGCAGCGCAGGGTTGCAATGCAAGCTTCATGAAGAATAGGGGTGTGCTTGTCTAGGCTGTAAAAATACACAGCCTTCCTCTCTCTTTTCATTTGTGTTTTTCTTTCGACAAAATAGTGCAGAGTTAAATTCAAACGAATACTCTCCTGGCATGATCTAAGTAAAGGGAAAACGACAGCAAAAATCAAAGAGCGATGGAAGTGGCTCTGTAACTGAATTTGTCAGACGTGCATAGTGTGTGCGTGTGGGGGTCCTGAATAAGAGAAGTGATTGTTAAACTGGAGACACACTGCTTCACAGACAAGGCATTGCTATTCAGCACTGCCCCCAACCTCTCTGAACATGCAGAAAACAATCAGCAAGCACACAGCACAGCACACTCTGGGGAGAGAGGAGAGAGGAGAGGAGAGGAACAGCACTGGAGCAGAAAACAAATGAGAGAGAGAGAGGGGAGAGGAGAGAGGAGAGAGGAGAGAGGAGAGGAGAGTGGAGAGAGGAGAGAGGAGAGGAACAGCACTGGAGCAGAAAACAAATGAGAGAGAGAGAGGGGAGAGGGGAGGAGAGAGGAGAGTGCAGAGAGGAGAGAGGAGAGGAACAGCACTGGAGCAGAAAACAAATGAGAGAGAGGAGAGGGGAGAGGGGAGGAGAGAGGAGAGAGGAGAGGGGAGAGGAGGGGAGAGGAGAGGAGAGAGGAGAGTGAGAGAGGAGAGGAGAGGAACAGCACTGAGCAGAAAACAAATGAGAGAGAGGAGAGGGAGAGAGAGAGAGGAGAGAGAGAGAGGGGAGAGGAGAGGGAGAGGAGAGGAGAGAGGAGAGAGGAGAGGAGTGGAGAGAGGAGAGGAACAGCACTGGAGCAGAAAACAAAGAGAGAGAGAGGAGAGGGAGAGGAGAGGAGAGAGCAGAGAGAGCAGAGAGGAGAGAGGAGAGGAGAAGGAGAGGAGAGAGGAGAGAGAGAGCAGTGGAGAGAGGAGAGGAACAGCACTGATGAAGCACTACCTAACAATACACCACCTATGCTTTGCACATGCTGTCATGAGAGCTGTAGCACAGCATTCTGTGCAAAGTGTGACAAAGCAAATCAAAAGCAAAGCACAAATGTGCATAAAGCATTGTAAAGCACAGAGAGGTCTGGTAAAGCATAGGGAAGCATTGTAAAGCACAGAGAGGTCTGGTAAAGCATAGGGAAGCATTGTAAAGCACAGAGAGGTCTGGTAAAGCATAGGAAGCATTGTAAAGCACAGAGAGGTCTGGTAAAGCATAGGAAGCATTGTAAAGCACAGAGAGGTCTGGTAAAGCATAGGGAAGCATTGTAAAGCACAGAGAGGTCTGGTAAAGCATAGGGAAGCATTGTAAAGCACAGAGAGGTCTGGTAAAGCATAGGGAAGCATTGTAAAGCACAGAGAGGTCTGGTAAAGCATAGGGAAGCATTGTAAAGCACAGAGAGGTCTGGTAAAGCATAGGGAAGCATTGTAAAGCACAGAGAGGTCTGGTAAAGCATAGGGAAGCATTGTAAAGCACAGAGAGGTCTGGTAAAGCATAGGGAAGCATTGTAAAGCACAGAGAGGTCTGGTAAAGCATAGGGAAGCATTGTAAAGCACAGAGAGGTCTGGTAAAGCATAGGGAAGCATTGTAAAGCACAGAGAGGTCTGGTAAAGCATAGGGAAGCATTGTAAAGCACAGAGAGGTCTGGTAAAGCATAGGGAAGCATTGTAAAGCACAGAGAGGTCTGGTAAAGCATAGGGAAGCATTGTAAAGCACAGAGAGGTGTGGTAAAGCATAGGGAAGCATTGTAAAGCACAGAGAGGTGTGGTAAAGCATAGGGAAGCATTGTAAAGCACAGAGAGGTGTGGTAAAGCATAGGGAAGCATTGTAAAGCACAGAGAGGTGTGGTAAAGCATAGGGAAGCATTGTAAAGCACAGAGAGGTGTGGTAAAGCATAGGGAAGCATTGTAAAGCACAGAGAGGTCTGGTAAAGCATAGGGAAGCATTGTAAAGCACAGAGAGGTCTGGTAAAGCATAGGGAAGCATTGTAAAGCACAGAGAGGTCTGGTAAAGCATAGGGAAGCATTGTAAAGCACAGAGAGGTCTGGTAAAGCATAGGGAAGCATTGTAAAGCACAGAGAGGTCTGGTAAAGCATAGGGAAGCATTGTAAAGCACAGAGAGGTCTGGTAAAGCATAGGGAAGCATTGTAAAGCACAGAGAGGTCTGGTAAAGCATAGGGAAGCATTGTAAAGCACAGAGAGGTGTGGTAAAGCATAGGGAAGCATTGTAAAGCACAGAGAGGTGTGGTAAAGCATAGGGAAGCATTGTAAAGTACAGAGAGGTCTGGTAAAGCATAGGGAAGCATTGTAAAGCACAGAGAGGTCTGGTAAAGCATGTTAATAAACCATTGTAAACTACAGCAAAATGCAGAGCAAAATCCTGAGGGATAAGTGCAATACACAGAGCTGTGGAAATGCTCGCGATAAATGATCCAGCCCTCTGAAATGTCTTTATAATATACAGCACTAGACCCTGATACTGATGCGATCCAGCCCTCTGAAATGTCTTTATAATATACAGCACTAGACCCTGATATTGATGCGATCCAGCCCTCTGAAATGTCTTTATAATATACAGCACTAGACCCTGATATTGATGCGATCCAGCCCTCTGAAATGTCTTTATAATATACAGCACTAGACCCTGATATTGATGCGATCCAGCCCTCTGAAATGTCTTTATAATATACAGCACTAGACCCTGATATTGATGCGATCCAGCCCTCTGAAATGTCTTTATAATATACAGCACTAGACCCTGATATTGATGCGATCCAGCCCTCTGAAATGTCTTTATAATATACAGCACTAGACCCTGATATTGATGCGATCCAGCCCTCTGAAATGTCTTTATAATATACAGCACTAGACCCTGATATTGATGCGATCCAGCCCTCTGAAATGTCTTTATAATATACAGCACTAGACCCTGATATTGATGCGATCCAGCCCTCTGAAATGTCTTTATAATATACAGCACTAGACCCTGATATTGATGCGATCCAGCCCTCTGAAATGTCTTTATAATATACAGCACTAGACCCTGATATTGATGCGATCCAGCCCTCTGAAATGTCTTTATAATATACAGCACTAGACCCTGATATTGATGCGATCCAGCCCTCTGAAATGTCTTTATAATATACAGCACTAGACCCTGATATTGATGAGATCCAGCCCTCTGAAATGTCTTTATAATATACAGCACTAGACCCTGATACTGATGCAATCCAGACACGTTGTCGATGCTGAATCACTGGGATCCTTTAAGACCCGACTTGACAAAGTTCTGAGATCAATCAGCTAATGGGGACGGGCTGAACGGCCTCTATTTTCTTGTTTTTATATATTATAATAAATCCAGTCCAGGGTGCTGTGTGTGCGATACAAGCGGATTCTCACCCATTCAAGGGCACTATAATACATTTCTCTCACTTAACTTTAGCCTTTTAACAAAACAGTCTGTCATCAATCCTCATTTGAGCCTACCATTACTCATGGTACCAAACTTAACACCAACACCAACATGCAAATGTTAGGGTGACTAGAGACGAGTCAAGCCTGTTTTTCATTGCCAGCGCAGTGCGATCGTTTCAACAGATGGTTAAAAACATTAACCTGCTCCATGCAGCCTTGGTGTGTCGCTGGAGACCTCGGATTCAGAGCAGTTTTTTTTTCCCTGTAGTCTTTCCTTCTCGCTTTGTCTTTATTGATCTTTGTTAATGATTACATTTTCTCTTTCTTTGTGAAGGACTCGGTTCTCTTTTGGTAATTGAATTCTCCCCCCCTCGTGTCTCTCTAAAAGGAGCTGCTGTTGAATAATGAATGGGCTCTGCTGCCCTGGGCTTCTCCACACTGAGGCTGAGTGAGAGTGCAGGAGACAGCTTCCTCACAGTGGATAGGAGAGCCGTCCCCTCCCAGAGACAGACAGCACTGTGATACACAGATAAACACACACACACAAAGCGATACACACACACAGATACACAGATACACACAGACAGATACACAGATATACACACAGATAGAAACACACACAAAGCGATACACACACACACACACACACAGATACACACAGACAGATACACAGATATACACACAGATACAAACACACACAAAGCGATACACACACACACACACACACAGATATACACACACAGATAAACACACACACACAAAGCGATACACACATATACACACACAGTTAATAAAGCTGGTAACAGGTGAGAGAATGGATTTTAAAGATGGTCAGCGCTCCTGTAAAGGGAGGGGTCAGTGATCCTATTAATAAAGCTGGTGAGAGGATGGATTTTGAAGATGGTCAGCGCTCCTGTAAAGGGAGGGGTCAGTGATCCTGTTAATAAAGCTAATAAGAGATGAGAGAATGGATTTTAAAGATGGTCAGCGCTCCTGTAAAGGGAGGAGTCAGTGATGCTGTTAATAAAGCTGGTGAGAGGATGGATTTTGAAGAGGTGCAGCAGTAAAGCTGCTCCCTCATTGATATTCAGAGCACGGCTGAGGTTTGTTCTGCCACACTCGTTTCACGATGCCTAGCGGCCTGGATTACAAGAGTAATGTCATCCGCAGCAGCCAGGCCCTGCTCCCGCCCTGGGGTCAGACAAGATGAAGCACTCGACTGGAGCAGCCTGGCCAGAGATCAGCAGCTCCCTATAAATCTACAATCCCGACAGCTTCACCCTCGAAGCAGCGTGAAACCAAGACTTTACCATCCATCCTCTCACCAGCTTTAACAACATGATCACTGGCCCCTCCCTTTACAGGAGCGCTGACCATCTTTAAAATCCATTCTCTCACCTCTTATTAGCTTTATTAACAGGATCACTGACCCCTCCCTTTACAGGAGCGCTGACCATCTTTAAAATCCATTCTCTCACCTCTTATTAGCTTTATTAACATGATCACTGGCCCCTCCCTTTACAGGAGCGCTGACCATCTTTAAAATCCATTCTCTCACCTCTTATTAGCTTTATTAACAGGATCACTGACCCCTCCCTTTACAGGAGCGCTGACCATCTTTAAAATCCATTCTCTCACCTCTTATTAGCTTTATTAACAGGATCACTGACCCCTCCCTTTACAGGAGCGCTGACCATCTTTAAAATCCATTCTCTCATCTCTTATTAGCTTTATTAACAGGATCACTGGCCCCTCCCTTTACAGGAGTGCTGACCATCTTTAAAATCCATTCTCTCACCTCTTATTAGCTTTATTAACAGGAGCGCTGACCATCTTTAAAATCCATTCTCTCACCTCTTATTAGCTTTATTAACAGGATCACTGGCCCCTCCCTTTACAGGAGCGCTGACCATCTTTAAAATCCATTTAAAATCCACTCTCACTCTCGCAGACTCACACTCACTCTCTCACACTCACTCTCTCTCTCTCTTCACAGCTCCTGCAGTCTCAGGATTAGTTAAAGCAATTGTAGCCATTGTAATAACAGCGAGCTGCTGTGTGAACTGCAGTGTACAAAATAAAGCACGCTGCTGCCCTCTTGTGGGCATAGTTGGGTATAGCAAAAGCAAATGTGTTTCAATAGGAACATCCTGCCCGCGTTGAAGAAAATAGCCCAGTGAATATTGCCCACTTCAGGAAATCGCCACATCTACAGTCATGCTGTGCGGTGATTGGTGGAATCACAGAGTGGTGAAATGGAAGTTATATAAAGTCATGTGCCCAGCAGCTACACTTTTAACTTCCGTTAAACCACATCAGAATCTACATGAACAGAGGCAATGCTTTCATATCAGCCTTGCGTCTGTTTTTTAAATTTTTTATCACTGTTTCTAAGTCATTAAATGACCAATATGTTGGTCTGGTGTCTTAGAAACATATTATAAGAGACACCCAACACACCACAGATTAACTGATACAAAACTGAGGTACAGGGAGAGGGGAGAGGGAGGAGGGAGAGCAAGAGAATGAAACACACTCTCAACACGATCAGAGGCAGCCACCCAACACTTAGAAACATATTATAAGAGACACCCAACACACCACAGATTAACTGATACAAAACTGAGGTACAGGGAGAGGGGAGAGGGAGGAGGGAGGGCAAGAGAATGAAACACACTCTCAACACGATCAGAGGCAGCCACCCAACACTTAGAAACATATTATAAGAGACACCCAACACACCACAGATTAACTGATACAAAACTGAGGTACAGGGAGAGGGGAGAGGGAGGAGGAGGAGGGCAAGAGAATGAAACACACTCTCAACACGATCAGAGGCAGCCACCCAACACTTAGAAACATATTATAAGAGACACCCAACACACCACAGATTAACTGATACAAAACTGAGGTACAGGGAGAGGGAGAGGGAGGAGGGAGGAGGGCAAGAGAATGAAACACACTCTCAACACGATCAGAGGCAGCCACCCAACACTTAGAAACATATTATAAGAGACACCCAACACACCACAGATTAACTGATACAAAACTGAGGTACAGGGAGAGGGGAGAGGGAGGAGGGAGGGCAAGAGAATGAAACACACTCTCAACACGATCAGAGGCAGCCACCCAACACTTAGAAACATATTATAAGAGACACCCAACACACCACAGATTAACTGATACAAAACTGAGGTACAGGGAGAGGGGAGAGGGAGGAGGGAGGAGGGCAAGAGAATGAAACACACTCTCAACACGATCAGAGGCAGCCACCCAACACTTAGAAACATATTATAAGAGACACCCAACACACCACAGATTAACTGATACAAAACTGAGGTACAGGGAGAGGGGAGAGGGAGGGAGGAGGGCAAGAGAATGAAACACACTCTCAACACGATCAGAGGCAGCCACCCAACACTTAGAAACATATTATAAGAGACACCCAACACACCACAGATTAACTGATACAACACTGAGGTACAGGGAGAGGGGAGAGGGAGGAGGGAGGGAGGGCAAGAGAATGAAACACACTCTCAACACGATCAGAGGCAGCCACCCAACACTTAGAGACAATCTAATAAAAACAGTATCAAGCCTGTATCACTGAGCAGCACACAGACACATAATGAAACGAGACCGTAGGCAAAAAATTTCAAAAATATGGTAGATTTATTTATCTATCATTAAAAGGGAGGGCAGAACCCCATTTAAAAACACCCATAGAATAAAAAGGCAAAACAAAAAGCTCCTCTCCTTTAACACATTTTACACCTCGCTTAGGAAAATTTGATGCATACTGACTAAACTGAGAGGATGGGGGAGAAACAGGGCGAAAGGAAAGCACGTAATGTTTTACATCCTAAAAAGAAAAGAACACATCTTTAGATTTTATTATTTTTATTAAATCACATTTGAAGATGCGTGCACGTGTGTATTTCCATATGTAACACGAAAAAAAAAAAAAAAAAAACTGTTTATAACAGGAAATGCAAAAGAAATCCCCTTTATAAGTTTATATATATATATAAAAAAGAAAATTCATCCCAAAAACTACAGGGACGAATTCCCCCAGCCCCTGCACTCCGGATAGGGTTCACGGTTTTACAATACACCTCCTGACTTCAATTAAGAGAACACCCTGCATCCAAAATCGCAATTAACATACACGCGACAAACTCAAATGATTCATTCATAAAAGCCTGGGAACTGCCTGCTGAAGCTGCTGCCTCAGACAGCACAGGGGGTGATGCTCAACGAACAGGGGATTCAAAATCCCGGGTTCAAATCCCAGCTCAGCCGCTGACTCGCTGTGTGTGGGACCCTGAGCGAGTCACTTCACCTCCCTGTGCTCCGTCCTTCGGATGAGACGTAAAACAAACGAGGTCCTGTTGGAAGTGACTCTGCAGCAGCAGTTGTTGATGATGCGTCACTCACCCCCCTAGTCTCTACGTCGCTTTGGATAAAAACGTCCGCTAAATGACTAATTATATTTATATATGATTCTCCTGGGATACAGCTGTGCAGTTTCAATATTCTAACTATCATTATTATCATTAATATTATTAGTACACGCTCCTCCTACAATATCTACAGGTGGTATAACGTGTGGTTTCTTTTTGCAATTGATTTCATATACAGTCGATTGCTTTATCATAATGTACTTTGACTTTTAATGAAATACATGTGATGCACTTTCAAAGCTATTCATAAACAGTGAGGCCGCAACCAGAGAAATATCACAGCCGGATATATATAAAACATATTTATATTATAGCAAAGGAAGTGGTACAAGAGCCCGAATGAGATCAAAGTCTTCGACGAAGCAGTGAAGACGTCTGGACTGTTCGACTATCCAGATCGAGCTCTCTGCAAACGAGGGTGGCTGGCGTCCATCGGACTGATTCACCGTTCAGAGTGACACGAGTGAAGAAACAGCTGCCTGGGTTTGTGATGATCGCTGCTTTTCTAAGACTCTCTGGAGAACAGCGATCCACACAAACCCAGGCAGCTGTTTCTACACTCCTTTCACTCTGAATGGTGAATCAGCCCGATGGACGCCAGCAACCCTCGCCTGTGGAGAGCTCGAGGTGAGAAATCCATTAATGTGTTTATTCAGCTCTGCGCAGTAGCTTTGATTTAATACAGCCCGTGTTCTCTTCCTTATGAAACAATGCAGGTTCTACTTTCAAACGCCCAAGACGCGTTGAGCGGCCAACTCAAGAGAAAAAGCCCAGCTTTTACCACATAAATCAGAAATCAAGTTTGATGAAGTATGTACAATCCACAAACTAAAAAAAAAAAAAAAATACATACTTTGAGATAAATACTTTTCTTTCCTATGCTTAAATTGAGTTTAAATTTTTATTTTAATTATTTATTTAAGATATATGCTAAGTCCCTACAGCTGTTCATTTATATGTGGATAACAATTAATAAATCAGGGAGGGGAATCAGACTCCTGTTGCACAGCAGTGTCACCCAGTCCAGGTTTTACTACCAGCTTGATCAGCCCCCAGTGTGTCTAGCTAACAAGCTCAGGTGTGTCTGATTATTAAACTCCTAGTGAAACCAGGACTGGATCACAGCGCTGTGCAACGGGAGTCTTATTTTCATTCCTGATCACGTTAAGTAGTACAATAAATTTGGTCCGTTGTTCTGACTGCATCTAGAATCATAAAACCGTGAGTCTAATTTAAAAAGAACTGTCCGTCTGCCTGATATTTATTAGACTGCATCACATACAGTCACTGAAAACATTCAAAAATAGTGAAATTAACCCCCTTTTTAATTAAATAATAAAAAAACCAACAAGAGACAGGTCCTCAGTTCAGGTTACACATTTGAATGCCTCGTGAGATTTTTAGATTTAAAAAAAAATAAAAAGAAACTAAACTGAATGAAACATTCCTTTCACAGGGGTGGTGGATGGGGGTATTATTTCGTACAGCAGTTTCTTCAAGACGATGTTTAACAAATACAATTTCTATTAAAAAAAAAAAAAAAAAATCAGTCACCAGAATTTTAAATTTGGTCCGTACCCGACCTCCTTGCAAAAAAAGTTACAAACATTTCAGTAATATTTTTTTTTTTTTTTTTAACAATATTTAAATTGCCACATAATTTTTGCTTCTGCGCATCTCTGTATATCTATAATGTAGCGAACTGATAATTGATTGCATAGATTAAAGACAGATATTATACCCTCGTATTATTATTATAAAGACAATAAATGGAATGTAAGACTCATGGTCGAATTCTCTCTCTCTCCATCTCTCTTTCTCTGAGCAGACTTGCAGTTTCACACTTAGACCTCTCTTTCTCTCGCTTGCTTGCTCGCTCTCCCTACCTCTCCCCCTCGTTGCTGGGTAATGAGTAAGAGTGAGCAGCCGCGTGGTGTTACAGGTCGCCTCCCGTACAGCTGTGGAGAAGCTCATGTAGTCGAGGGCACCGGGGATGGCGTCGGGCCCCTGGTAGGGAGCCATGCGGGAGATGCAGTACTCAGCCTGGTCTGGGGGCAGCTCCCTGCGCAGCTCCGCAGCTGTGATGAAGTTCTGAGACAGGGAGAGAGAGAGAGGAGAGGAGAGGAGAGACAGACAGAGAGGGAGAGGGAGAGAGGGATGGGGGGTTAGCAGGGTCTGTGTGTGCGAGATAGAGATACAGATATAGATATAGAGATCTCTAAGGTCTGTGGGCATATAGTGTTTGCATAGTCTGTGAGTGTGTGTGTGTGTGTGTGTGTATAGCTTGTGTGTGTATAGCGTGCATATTGTGCAGTGTATGCAGTGCAGTGTGAGCAGTGCAGTGTGCGCAGTGTGTAAAATGCAGTGCGTCTCACCTTGTCTCCTGCCAGGATCTTGAAGGACGCTACCACCTGGTCCGCAGTGTCCGTGTCGGTCGTCTCTTTGGACATGAAGTCGATGAAGGCCTGGAAGGTCACGGCCCCGCTGTTGTTGGGGTCGACGACGCTCATGATGCGAGCGAACTCTGCGTCACCCTGAGAGACAGAGGTCAGAGGTCAAGGGAGTAGAAGAGAGGTGATTCTAGTATAAGTCGAACTGTTATGCTGTTGTTGTAAACATACATATTAAACAAAACTTTTCAGCATTTCTGCACATTTACTACAATAACTCTGCCGATAGTTGTGTGGACTTGTCATGCCGAGAAAGACCATTTGAATTTGAATTGAGAGACAGACAGGCAGGCAGACAGACAGGCAGGCAGACAGACAGGCAGACAGACAGGCAGGCAGACAGGCAGACAGGCAGGCAGACAGGCAGGCAGGCAGACAGGCAGGCAGGCAGACAGGCAGGCAGGCAGACAGACAGACAGGCAGGCAGACAGACAGGCAGACAGGCAGGCAGGCAGGCAGCGTACCAGGCTGTATCCTGTTGAAATGAGCAGCGCTCTGAAATCATCAGTGTCCATCATTCCTGTGCGCTTCTGCACAGCCAGGAAAAGAGAGAGAGAGAGAGAAAATACAAGGGAGGGAAGAGGAGGAGAGAGGGAAGAGGAAGAAAAACACAAAGGCAGGGAGAGAGAAAAATATACAGGGAAGGAACAAAGGTAGGGGAGGAGAGATCAAATAAATAGTCGACAACATGCAGAGGGAAAGATTGTATTAAAATAAAACAAATATGGGGAAGGGTAAAAAGAGAGGGAGAGACAGAAAAAGAAATTAAAAAGCAGATCCAGTGCTCCCAATTGACTGTCCCGCGCACACACAAAGACATGCTGTACCAAGCTTCCCAGCCAGGGGGCAGCACTGAGCTACATGCAAGAGAGAGAGAGAGTCACTGTTCCTTCTCTCCCTCTCTCGTTCCCTCCATACCTGCTTGGTGTTCTCCACATTGTAGCCCAGGCTGATGAGACATGCCTTGAACTCCTCCTGGCCCAGAGCGCCGCTGTGATCCTGGGACCGGCCAATCAGAGTGCAGCACCATGGTGGTGATGATGCGTGCAGGAGGGGGTGTGGTCAGGAGACATTCCAGGAAGGGGGGGAGTGACACAGCATGCAGGGGGAGGCAGGGGAATAATACAAACACAAATTAAATAAATACTGTCTACACACGCACGTGTCTCAAATGTGGTTTGAAACTGAACAGACTTTAGATTTGTTTGGAGGTGGGATAATGTTCAGGGTGATTTGCTGAGGAGATGGGAGGGGCTGCAGGCACTGAGAAAAACCCTCACATTTCAAATTTTACACACCTTGTACGATGCATAATAAGATCATAATAAGATCAAAATGGTCATCGGAGTAACAATTAAGCTCGCGAGAGTGTGGATTACTACCAGCTATGAAACACATTGAGGAAGCGCTCAGTGAACGGCAGTGAGCCGGGCTGCTGTGCTCTCGCATCACAACACACACGCTGCACACCTCTATTAGAAACATCACAGTGAATCCATACAGCCCCAACTACAACTACACTTCCCAGCATGCCTCCTCACCTGCAATGGTGAGGGATGCTGGGAGCTGTAGTTCTTGAGCTGCAGGGAGCCTGGCTGCACACCTCTATTAGAAACATCACAGTGAATCCAGTACAGCCCCAACTACAACTACACTTCCCAGCATGCCTCCTCACCTGCAATGGTGAGGGATGCTGGGAGCTGTAGTTCTTGAGCTGCAGGGAGCCTGGCTGCACACCTCTATTAGAAACATCATGTAAACACAGTGAATCGGTACAGCCCTAACTATAACCACAGGAGGGGGGGAGAGTATCTTGTTTGAGGGAGGGTTAGGGTTTGGGGATACCTTGTCGCTGTGGTTGAGGGAGGGTTAGGGTTTGGGGGTACCTTGTCGCTGTGGTTGAGGGAGGGTTAGGGTTTGGGGGTACCTTGTCGCTGTGGTTGAAGGAGGGTTAGGGTTTGGGGGTACCTTGTCGCTGTGGTTGAGGGAGGGTTAGGGTTTGGGGGTACCTTGTCGCTGTGGTTGAGGAAGGGTTAGGGTTTGGGGGTACGTTGTCGCTGTGGTTGAAGGAGGGTTAGGGTTTGGGGATACCTTGTCGAAGTGGTTGAAAGAGGCCCTGAACTCGTGCAGCTGCTCCTGGCTGATTCCCTTGGCGTCTCTGGTCAGGATCTGGTTCTCGATCTCGTTGATGGTGCGGGCGATGGTGGTGAGGCTGCTCCCAGCCCACTCTCAGGTGCTGGGAGAGGAGAGGAGGGAGGGGAGAGGACAGGAGAGGGGAGAGGGACAGAGAGAGCAGATGGGAGAGGAGAGAGAGGGGAGAGAGGAGACGGGAGAGAGGGAGGAGAGACAGAGAGGGGAGAGGGGAGGGGGAGAGGGGACAGAGGGGAGAGGAGGGGTGGGGGAGAGGGAGAGAGGAGAGAGGGAGAGGGAGAGGGGAGAGAGAGGAGAGGGGGAGAGAGAGGGAGGAGGAGGGGTTAGTTCACAAATAGACCAATGGCCTTGCATGGTTTGAAGTCATTTGGATTGAGAAGAATCTAAATCAAGTGGACTTTTCTCTCCTGTTTTAGTTGTTAATGTTGCTTGTGTTTTATATAGTGCGTGTTAGCTGTGGAGGCAGTGTGTGTACACAGTGTAGAGCAGTGGTTCCTAACCCCGGTCCTGCTGGCTTTCATTCCCACTGAGCTCTCAATTACTGAACCAGACCCTTCATTGAACGGATCCTTTGCTTAATTAGACCTTTTTGATTGTTTGCAGCTGTTAAACAGCGCAGAGTTCAAGTTACTTATGTTATAGCGAACTTGAACTCTGCAACCTTACATAGTAAGTGTATAAAGTAACTTTATAAGTGCAGAGATGGTGTCTCAGTGTCTCAGTGTAGAGACAGTGCCTCAGTGTAGAGACGGTGTCTCAGTGCAGAGACGGTGTCTCAGTGCAGAGACGGTGTCTCAGTGCAGAGACGGTGTCTCAGTGCAGAGACGGTGTCTCAGTGCAGAGACGCTGTCTCAGTGCAGAGACGCTGTCTCAGTGCAGAGACGCTGTCTCAGTGCAGAGACGCTGTTTCAGTGTAGAGACGGTGTCTCAGTGTAGAGACGGTGTCTCAGTGTAGAGACGGTGTCTCAGTGTAGAGACGGTGTCTCAGTGCAGAGACGGTGTCTCAGTGCAGAGACGGTGTCTCAGTGCAGAGACGGTGTCTCAGTGCAGAGACGGTGTCTCAGTGCAGAGACGGTGTCTCAGTGTAGAGACGGTGTCTCAGTGTAGAGACGGTGTCTCAGTGTAGAGACGGTGTCTCAGTGTAGAGACGGTGTCTCAGTGCAGAGACGGTGTCTCAGTGCAGAGACGGTGTCTCAGTGCAGAGACGGTGCCTCAGTGCAGAGACGGTGTCTCAGTGCAGAGACGGTGTCTCAGTGCAGAGACGGTGTCTCAGTGCAGAGACGGTGCCTCAGTGCAGAGACGGTGTCTCAGTGTAGAGACGGTGTCTCAGTGTATAGACAGTGTCTCAGTGCAGAGACGGTGTCTCAGTGTATAGACAGTGTCTCAGTGCAGAGACGGTGTCTCAGTGTAGAGACGGTATCTCAGTGCAGAGTGCAGAGACAGCGTCTCACCTCCATGCTGTAGCTGGTGTCCTTGTTGTCGAAGATCAGCGCCTCCTGGATGAGCTGGTGGTCTCCCTCCAGCTGGTCGATGTTGGGTTTGTATTCGATGATGCTTCGCTCATACTGCTTCAGGTGATTCAGCTGGTCCTCCAGAGTGCCGTGCATCTCGATCGAGATGCGCCCAATCTCCTGGAGAGGAGGGGAGGAGAGGGTTAATACAGCACTGTGCTGACGAGAGGAGAGGACAGGAGAGGAGAGGGTTAATACAGCACTGTGCTGACGAGAGGAGAGGAGAGGGTTAATACAGCACTGTGCTGACGAGAGGAGAGGAGAGGGTTAATACAGCACTGTGCTGACGAGAGGAGAGGAGAGGAGAGTTAATACAGCACTGTACTGACGAGAGGAGAGGAGAGTTTATACTGCACTGTACTGACGGGAGGAGAGGAGAGTTTATACTGCACTGTACTGACGAGAGGAGAGGAGAGGAGAGTTTATACTGCACTGTACTGACAGGGGAGGAGAGGAGAGGAGAGTTTATACTGCACTGTACTGACGAGAGGAGAGGAGAGGAGAGGAGAGGAGAGTTTATACTGCACTGTACTGACGAGAGGAGAGGAGAGGAGAGGAGAGTTTATACTGCACTGTACTGTACTGACGAGAGGAGAGGAGAGGAGAGTTTATACTGCACTGTACTGACGAGAGGAGAGGAGAGGAGAGGAGAGGAGAGTTTATACTGCACTGTACTGACAGGACAGGAGGATTAATACACACGGCACTCGCGTTTGCCCTCACCTCCATCTTGTTCTGGATCCAGGGTCCCACCACATTGGCATGGTTGGCAAACTGGCGCCTCAGCTGGTCGTTGGACTGCTGCCTCGCCAACTCCTGCAGAGCGGTCCTCTGAGGAACGAGCTGCTGCACCTGCACTCGCCACCGGGGGAGACAGAGAGCCAAGAGTCAGTGCGAGAGACACGCAGTAACACAGAGACACACTGCAGTGAGAGACACACGCACACACACAGGCAGTGACGCACACAGGCAGGCAGACAGGCAGGCAGACAGACGGCAGTGTCTCCTCACCTTGTCCCACTTGGCGTTGATGGCCTGGGGGGTGATGGTGGTGTAGGGGTTCCCTCCAGTCAGCTTGATGCCGTTGTACTGGGCGATCTTCTGAACCTCACTCTGAATCCCCTGGATCACTCAGCTCCTTATCAGCATCGGAGAGAGTCGCCTTGAACTGCCGTGAGCAGAGAGCAGACCCTGAGAGAGAGAGAGAGAGAGAGAGAGGTAATACAGAGAGAGAGAGAGAGAGAGAGAGAGAGAGAGAGAGAGAGGGGAGGAGAGAGAGGAGAGAGAGAGAGGAGAGGGGAGAGGAGAGGGGAGAGAGGGTTAATACAGAGAGCAGAGAGAGAGAGAGAGAGAGAGAGAGGGGAGGAGAGGGGAGAGAGGGTTAATACAGAGAGAGAGAGAGAGAGAGAGAGAGGAGAGGGAGAGAGGGTTAATACAGAGAGGAGAGAGCAGAGAGAGAGAGAGAGAGAGAGGGAGAGGAGAGAGAGAGAGGGTAATACAGAGAGGAGAGAGAGAGAGAGAGGGGTAGACAGAGAGGAGAGAGAGGTTAACAGAGAGGAGAGAGAGAGAGAGAGAGAGGAGAAGAGAGAGGAGAGAGGGGGTAATAGAGAGAGGGAGAGAGGAGTGAGGAGGTTAGAGACAGGAGAGAGGAGAGAGGAGAGGAGAGAGAGAGAGAGGGGAATAGAGAGGAGGGAGGAAAGATGAGAGAGGAGAGGGAATGGTTTAACACAGAGAGGAGAGATGAGAGGAGAGGGAATGGTTTAACACAGAGAGGAGAGATGAGAGGAGAGGGAATGGTTTAACACAGAGAGGAGAGATGAGAGGAGAGGGAATGGTTTAACACAGAGAGGAGAGATGAGAGGAGAGGGAATGGTTTAACACAGAGAGGAGAGATGAGAGGAGAGGGAATGGTTTAACACAGAGAGGAGAGATGAGAGGAGAGGGAATGGTTTAACACAGAGAGGAGAGATGAGAGGAGAGGGAATGGTTTAACAGAGAGAGAGATGAGAGGAGAGGGAATGGTTTAACACAGAGAGGAGAGATGAGAGGAGAGGGAATGGTTTAACACAGAGAGGAGAGATGAGAGGAGAGGGAATGGTTTAACACAGAGAGGAGAGATGAGAGGAGAGGGAATGGTTTAACACAGAGAGGAGAGATGAGAGGAGAGGGTAGTTGACACAGAGAGGAGAGATGAGAGGAGAGGAATGGTTTAACACAGAGAGGAGAGATGAGAGGAGAGGGAATGGTTTAACACAGAGAGGAGAGATGAGAGGAGAGGAATGGCTTAACACAGAGAGGAGAGATGAGAGGAGAGGGAATGGTTTAACACAGAGAGGAAGATGAGAGGAGAGAGAATGGTTTAACACAGAGAGGAGAGATGAGAGAGAGGGAATGGTTTCAAAGCACAGATGAAGGACTGAGATCAGACGCTGGATCTGCATGATTTAGTTTATGACACTGAGAGGCACTGAGCATGAGGTCACTGAGAGCTTCAAGACACTGAGACGGCATGAGCTCAGTGGAATGGTTCAGTCACACTGAGAAGACACTAGAGAGAGGACTGGTTGCAGACTCAGAGTAGAACACTGATGAAGGCACTAGAGCCCAAACGCTGGTCTGCTTGACTCAGTTTAGTTATGCAGATGAAGGCACTGAGAATGGCTTGACTCAGAGAGGAGACGATGAGGACTGGAGCAGTGGTCAGCTTGACTCAGAGATAACACTGATGAAGGCACTAGAGCCCAAACGCTGGTCTGCTTGACTCAGTTTAGTTTCAATAACACTGATGAAGGCACTAGAGCCCAAACGCTGGTCTGCTTGACTCAGTTTAGTTTCAATAACACTGATGAAGGCACTGGAGCCCAAACGCTGGTCTGCTTGACTCAGTTTAGTTTCAATAACACTGATGAAGGCACTAGAGCCCAAACGCTGGTCTGCTTGACTCAGTTTAGTTTCAATAACACTGATGAAGGCACTAGAGCCCAAACGCTGGTCTGCTTGACTCAGTTTAGTTTCAATAACACTGATGAAGGCACTGGAGCCCAAACGCTGGTCTGCTTGACTCAGTTTAGTTTCAATAACACTGATGAAGGCACTGGAGCCCAAACGCTGGTCTGCTTGACTCAGTTTAGTTTCAATAACACTGATGAAGGCACTGGAGCCCAAACGCTGGTCTGCTTGACTCAGTTTAGTTTCAATAACACTGATGAAGGCACTGGAGCCCAAACGCTGGTCTGCTTGACTCAGTTTAGTTTCAATAACACTGATGAAGGCACTGGAGCCCAAACGCTGGTCTGCTTGACTCAGTTTAGTTTCAATAACACTGATGAAGGCACTGGAGCCCAAACGCTGGTCTGCTTGACTCAGTTTAGTTTCAATAACACTGATGAAGGCACTGGAGCCCAAACGCTGGTCTGCTTGACTCAGTTTAGTTTCAATAACACTGATGAAGGCACTGGAGCCCAAACGCTGGTCTGCTTGACTCAGTTTAGTTTCAATAACACTGATGAAGGCACTGGAGCCCAAACGCTGGTCTGCTTGACTCAGTTTAGTTTCAATAACACTGATGAAGGCACTGGAGCCCAAACGCTGGTCTGCTTGACTCAGTTTAGTTTCAATAACACTGATGAAGGCACTGGAGCCCAAACGCTGGTCTGCTTGACTCAGTTTAGTTTCAATAACACTGATGAAGGCACTGGAGCCCAAACGCTGGTCTGCTTGACTCAGTTTAGTTTCAATAACACTGATGAAGGCACTGGAGCCCAAACGCTGGTCTGCTTGACTCAGTTTAGTTTCAATAACACTGATGAAGGCACTGGAGCCCAAACGCTGGTCTGCTTGACTCAGTTTAGTTTCAATAACACTGATGAAGGCACTGGAGCCCAAACGCTGGTCTGCTTGACTCAGTTTAGTTTCAATAACACTGATGAAGGCACTGGAGCCCAAACGCTGGTCTGCTTGACTCAGTTTAGTTTCAATAACACTGATGAAGGCACTGGAGCCCAAACGCTGGTCTGCTTGACTCAGTTTAGTTTCAATAACACTGATGAAGGCACTGGAGCCCAAACGCTGGTCTGCTTGACTCAGTTTAGTTTCAATAACACTGATGAAGGCACTGGAGCCCAAACGCTGGTCTGCTTGACTCAGTTTAGTTTCAATAACACTGATGAAGGCACTGGAGCCCAAACGCTGGTCTGCTTGACTCAGTTTAGTTTCAATAACACTGATGAAGGCACTGGAGCCCAAACGCTGGTCTGCTTGACTCAGTTTAGTTTCAATAACACTGATGAAGGCACTGGAGCCCAAACGCTGGTCTGCTTGACTCAGTTTAGTTTCAATAACACTGATGAAGGCACTGGAGCCCAAACGCTGGTCTGCTTGACTCAGTTTAGTTTCAATAACACTGATGAAGGCACTGGAGCCCAAACGCTGGTCTGCTTGACTCAGTTTAGTTTCAATAACACTGATGAAGGCACTGGAGCCCAAACGCTGGTCTGCTTGACTCAGTTTAGTTTCAGTAACACTGATGAAGGCACTGGAGCCCAAACGCTGGTCTGCTTGACTCAGTTTAGTTTCAATAACACTGATGAAGGCACTGGAGCCCAAACGCTGGTCTGCTTGACTCAGTTTAGTTTCAATCACACTGATGAAGGCACTGGAGCCCAAACGCTGGTCTGCTTGACTCAGTTTAGTTTCAGTAACGGGTTTAATCCCAGTTCCTCACCTCCAGGGCC
>CM060281.1:291999-299499 GCA_030684275.1 Acipenser oxyrinchus oxyrinchus | reverse complement strand
TAAGACGCTCCTGAGTTTGTTGCCTGGACACACTGTGGGGCTGATCAAGCTGGTAGTAAAACCTGGACTGGGTGACACTGCTGTGCAACAGGAGTCTGATTCCCATTCCTTGCTATAGTCCATCACTGAGGGAGGCAGGCAGGCAGACAAACAGACAGAGACTCACCTTCTGCGCCCCAGAAAAGGCGTGATAGAAGGAGGAGACATACGTCATGATGGCTTTCTCATCAGGCCTGACTGTGCCCACGATGTCTGTGCGGAGAGAGAAGCAAGGGAGGAGGGGGAGGGAGAGAGAGAGAGAGAGAGAGGGGTTAGAACAGTCCCCACCGCGGCACGACAGGGAAACCGTGTCCTCCAGAAACGAGAGGAAGAGACGCAGGGTTTAATCGTGGCTCCGCTAGGGGACTCTGTCCTGGTAGCCATGGCTTTCGATTAAACTGCGTTAACCAATCGTCCAGTAGCTGGCTACACTGCTGGGCTGGATTCCATTTGCATGTTTAGTGAGAAGCTTTTAATTACAGACATATACAGTACCCACACACACACTCTATGTATAATAATATGCACAGGCATGCTTTGTTGTATTTGAAATCTTTTGTGAAAAGTCCACACTTGTTTTACTTGTTGATTTTGCATGGTAAAGTTACGTCAATGCATGGATTATATCACCATGTATGATCATAATAATAATAATAATAATAATAATAATAATAATAATGATAATGATAATGATATGCACCTGCATGTTTGAGTTGTATTCGAAGGCTTTTGCTAAGAGTCCAGACTTGATTTGAATCTTGCTTTAATAATAGTTCTCATTTGCATGGATTACAATGAATGATGATATTATTGTTATAATAATAATAATAATAATAATAATAATATGCAAGTGGATATTCAGAGTTGTATTTGAAACACATTTTAATTTGCTTTGCTTGCTGGTGATTATCCCCGGTCCTCTGCTTCATCAGGAGCTAACAGCTAAACACACACGCACACGCACACACACACACACACACACACACTGCAGAGCTGAGCCCTCCAGAGGATTAAAGTGCTTTAAAAAAACAACCAGAGCAGGTCGCTAGAGAGAGAGAGAGAGACTCTCTGGAAAAACAGCTTTATTCATTTGTTTAATTTATTTAGAAGATGCATCCGTGTGGCTTCATCTAGTTAAGAGCATGGGGATTGTGTTTTTAATTAGTCACACACACACACACAAGGGAAGAAATCAGACTCCTGTTGCACAGCAGTTTCACCCAGTCCAGGTTTTACTACCAGCTTGATTAGCCCCAGCGTGTGCAGGTAACATGCTCAGGTGTGTCTTATTAAACCCCTAGTAAAACCAGGAATGGATCAAACTGCTAAGCAATGGGAGTCCTATTTCCTTCCTTGCTCTTCGATCCCCACACCTCCCCTCTTCGATCCCCAGTTTAAAGTACAGGCTCTACCTTCAGCGTCCAGCATTTTGGGGATGTCGAGATATTTCTCAGCCACCTCGAAGGCGTTGTTCAGGTTAGTGATGGGGTCGTCCTGCAGACAGACAAACAGACAGACAGGTCATGAGGCACGCTCTGAGAATTCATTAGGGCTACACTACACAGAGTCAAGCCTCTTGATGAGCACTTCACTGCGATTGGAGCATTTCTGACATGTGACTTATAATATTCTATAGGGAGCAGGGCTGTGTGTCTCACAGGGGAGTGAGTAAACACTACGGGTAAGTCATGGGTTTTACATCACACAGTGTGTGTTACTTTTTCAAACAAATGGACTGTTTAAAGTTTGACCACACAGTTTCAAAGCCTGACTTCCCCACCCCACCCCACCCCACTTGTTGACCGCAAGCAGGATTTTTTCAGTCCGTATTTGTGATGTTTTGTTTTGTCAGGAAGTGGTCTTTACCTTCCTCAGCTTGTCATAGTCGATCAGCTCAGGCCTGTGTCTGTGAATCAGGGCGTTGAAGGCAAGACCGTCCTTCCAGCTAGAGAGAGAGAGAGAGAGAGGGAGGGAGGGGGAGAGAGAGAGAGAGAGGGAGGAGAGGAGAGAGAGAGAGGGAGAGAGAGAGGGGGAGAGGGAGATGGAGAGGGGGAGAGGGAGAGAGAACGTTAGCTTGCCACACAATAACAAAGCACGTGCTAAACTGTGGCACTTTGGAACCCTGTGTTGTATTGAGGTTGGGGTTTGTGTTTGGGATGGGATGGGGTTTGTGTTCAGGTTGGGGTTTGGGGTTCTCGTTCGGGTTGGGGTTGTCTACCTGATGTGGAAGTTCTGCACGTTCACGTTCTTGTAGGGGGCTGTCTTGCGCTGGCACCAGAGCAGCAGACCCTCCTTTGCAGAGGTTTCTACAGAGAAGTAGAGGAAGAATTACAATACAATACACTACAGTACAATACAATGCACTAAACTACAATATAATACACTTAACTACACTACAATTCAAGACAATGCAATATACTAAACTACAATATAATCATACAATTGTGTACAACCCCACTCACCTTCGACGGAGATGTCCTGGATTGCGAAGCGCAGGATGATGGTCCAGATCATCCCCAGAGTCATCTTAGCATTCCCGTCCACGATCTCTGAGAGGAGAGGAGAGCAGGACACGGGCGTGAACAAGCGAGCCAGGGGCAGGGAGAGCAGGACACAGGCGTGAACAAGCGAGCCAGGGGCAGGGAGACAAGGAGAGCAGGACACGGGCGTGAACAAGCGAGCCAGGGGCAGGGAGAGCAGGACACAGGCGTGAACAAGCGAGCCAGGGGCAGGGAGAGCAGGACACAGGTGTGAACAAGCGAGCCAGGGGCAGGGAGAGCAGGACACAGGCGTGAACAAGCGAGCCAGGGGCAGGGAGACAAGGAGAGCAGGACACAGGTGTGAACAAGCGAGCCAGGGGCATGGAGAGCAGGACACAGGCGTGAACAAGCGAGCCAGGGGCAGGGAGACAAGGAGAGCAGGACACAGGTGTGAACAAGCGAGCCAGGGGCATGGAGAGCAGGACACAGGCGTGAACAAGCGAGCCAGGGGCAGGGAGACAAGGAGAGCAGGACACAGGTGTGAACAAGCGAGCCAGGGGCATGGAGAGCAGGACACAGGAAACATGTAATTATTCAAAATTAACAAAAATAAACAACGCAGCTGAAAAGCAACTTCCATGTGGATATTACTATACTATATACTATGAGGGGCTGGCAACAGGATAGGTGCGAGGCGATGAAGACACCAGGGCGATTATAATCCAGTTCTGCATGTTTAATTGAGCATGGATAAAATCCCCAGTGCTCAATAAATCTAACCACGTTGCATCTCTGCCATCCTGGTATTGATTAAGCACTGGGGGTACTGCAATAGCAACATGCTTGTTTTTCCACTTTTTGTTTCCACTCCTAAATACCAGGGGACAGGGACAGAAACAGGAACGGGGACAGGGGACAGAGGGAGGGGTAGCAGCTGGTCCAGTGACTTGGAACCTGCAGATCGGAGCTGCTAATTGGTAACTGGGTGAGGTGAGGTGCAGCGATACTGTCCCCTCTCTGACAGCCCTATCTCCAGGGTCTGTGTGTGTGTGTGTGTGTGTCCCAGGGATGGGAATCAGACTCCCGTTGCACAGCAGTGTGATCCAGTCCTGGTTTCACTAGGAGTTTAATAATCAGACACTGTAAAACTACTACCAAACTCCCCTCAATGAAGAAGTCTACTATTATTAATATTGAAGTGATCAGGAGCCAGGAGTTTGAGCAGGGTCACAAACTCACACTAGCCCTGCTGCTGCTGCTGCTGCTGGGAAGTCCCCTCCCCTCACCACTCACCCTCGGCCCCAATGGAAACCAGCTTGACTCCTTTACTGGCGATGAAGTCCAGCGCTTTGTTGACGTTGTTGATCTTGTGAACTCTCATCTTTCCTCTCTCAGGTTTGGGTAACCGTTCACCTGCAGACAGACAGAGACAGGACAGACTGCAGTGTGACTGAGGGAGTCAGGGTTAATAAAGTGTTAATATTAGTGATCATGCTGCAGCGCTACAAGCAGGCTTGGTTGGCACTCCACTTGGTGTGTACCTGATATGACCTCCAGCAGCAGCATGAGTTTGAGCCCGTCTCTGAAATCCTCTTCAATGTTGTCAATCTGCGTTCCTGACTTCCGCAAGTGAGAGTTACACCAGGCTGTGAACGTCTGAAAGAGACAGAGAGGGAGAGTTACACCAGGCTGTGAACGTCTGAGAGAGAGAGGGACAGTTAGACCAGGCTGTGAACGTCTGAGAGAGACAGAGAGGGCGAGAGAGGGAGAGTTACACCAGGCTGTGAACGTCTGAGAGAGACAGAGAGGGAGTTAGACCAGGCTGTGAACGTCTGAGAGAGACAGAGAGGGCGAGAGAGGGAGAGTTACACCAGGCTGTGAACGTCTGAGAGAGACAGAGAGGGAGTTACACCAGGCTGTGAACGTCTGAGAGAGACAGAGAGGGCGAGAGAGGGAGAGTTACACCAGGCTGTGAACGTCTGAGAGAGACAGAGAGGAGTTAGCACCAGGCTGTGAACGTCTGAGAGAGACAGAGAGGGCGAGAGAGGGAGAGTTACACCAGGCTGTGAACGTCTGAGAGAGACAGAGAGGGAGTTACACCAGGCTGTGAACGTCTGAGAGAGACAGAGAGGGAGTTACACCAGGCTGTGAACGTCTGAGAGAGACAGAGAGGGAGTTACACCAGGCTGTGAACGTCTGAGAGAGACAGAGAGGGAGTTACACCAGGCTGTGAACGTCTGAGAGAGAGGGAGAGTTACACCAGGCTGTGAACGTCTGAGAGAGACAGAGAGGGAGAGAGAGGGAGAGTTACACCAGGCTGTGAACGTCTGAGAGAGACAGAGAGGGAGAGAGAGGGAGAGTTACACCAGGCTGTGAACGTCTGAGAGAGAGGGAGAGTTACACCAGGCTGTGAACGTCTGAGAGAGACAGAGAGGGAGAGAGAGGGAGAGTTACACCAGGCTGTGAACGTCTGAGAGAGAGAGAGAGAGAGAGAGGGAGAGTTACACCAGGCTGTGAACGTCTGAGAGAGACAGAGAGGGAGTTTCACCAGGCTGTGAACGTCTGAGAGAGAGGGAGAGTTACACCAGGCTGTGAACGTCTGAGAGAGACAGAGAGGGAGAGAGAGGGAGAGTTACACCAGGCTGTGAACGTCTGAGAGAGAGAGAGAGGAGAGTTACACCAGGCTGTGAAAGTCTGAGAGAGAGGGAGAGTTACACCAGGCTGTGAACGTCTGAGAGAGAGAGAGAGAGGGAGAGTTACACCAGGCTGTGAACGTCTGAGAGAGGGAGAGAGAGCGGGGGAGTGGGACAGAGAGACAGCGGGGGAGTGAGAAAGGAAGAAAGAGCAGGGGAGGAGACAGAGTGAGACGAGAGAGAGAGAGAGAGAGAGAGAGAGAGAGCTAGAACTGTAGCAGCTTAAAACCAACCAGAATAATTGCACACAATTAAAAAAAAATAAAATAATACAATGTTATTTATTACATATGGGCTATTTCCCAGTGATCGGTTCAGCCAGGAAGTGGGTTTATTTAACACTGCCGCAGCTCATCAGGAAGAGAACGAGCTTGTGATCTGGAGCTCCTGTGACACGCAGGGAGCGGCACTCCCTGCACAGGAATGCTTAACTGAACAAGAACGAACTGGCAGGAGTCTGAGCTTACAGCAGCCTGCCTCCCTGCCTCCCTCCCTCCCTCAGGAGGAAGGAGGGTCTGTCACAGTATCTAGCCTGCAGTTCGCTCGTCTCCGATAACGCTGGGAGCTACAAGGAGCTCTGGCCGGTACTCTTACCTATACTTAGCCTGGGAACCAAAATGAGCCTACCCCCGCCAACGCCCAGGGAGTAGGAGGGAATATTATTGTGGTTTCCTGCCTCTGCACACTAAACAGTGCACACACACACTATGAAAATCACAGTGACATTGGGATGGGAAATCTGGAGAGAGAGAGAGAGAGAGAGAGAGAGAGAGAGAGAGAGAGAGAGAGAGAGATCCTAATGATAGCCACAGCTTCAGCGCTCAGGGAAGACAGACAGATCTAGGCAGAGACACACCTAACAGCATTTTCCACCTGCAGTCACTTACTGGCTTTAACACTGAAGACAGTAATAAAATCCTACACCTGGGACTGGCTTGTGCGCTGTTTATCACTTGCGGAGCGATAGCTAATTGAATGAATGAATGAATGAATGAATGAATGAATGAATGGGAACTGTGTGTGCGTCAGTGTGTGTGTGTGCGTGAGCGTCAGTGTGTGTGTGTCACAGTGTTAGCGTGAGTGCGAGTGATGATTTCAACACTGAGGAATGCAGGAAAGGAGGGGGGGGGGAGAGAGTCCCCCTCTCTCTCTCTCTCACACACACACAGAGTTTACTCTGTCCAGACTAAATACTTTCAGGACCTCTCTGTATTGCATCCCCCCCTTCCGAGTTAATGTCAAGAAATAACCCAAAAAGCTCATTAATACACGCAGTGACAAAATGTTTACACAAAGTCTTTCTCAGCGTCCATACACTGAAAATGACATCACGCCGGTCACTGAAGGAAATGCTCTTTTTTTGGATTTCTTAAGCAGGAAGTCTCCTCTTGTACCCCTTCACTGGCACACCCGACCCGCGAGGGCTCCGTACGGGTAAGGGTACGGGTGGTTCTCCACTGGCTGAGACCCAAACTGTGAAACTCTGGCCTCACAAGACATCTGAATTCGGAGCCCGGCCGAGGCAGGGGCGGGGTGAGGCAGCGAGTGTGATGAGAGAGAAGCAGCGTCTTGGGACGCTGAGGAAGGGCAGGCTCTAGCTTCTCTGTGGGCAGATAGAAGCGTTCAGGAAGACCTGGAGTCGCGAGTCAGAAACGAGGAAGTTTTGAAGCAACGGACATAAACCGCGGGTACACGAACTCACAGACTCAAAACACAAAATCCTACCAAATTTCACATCCTTCACCTTTATTATATTAATAGAAAAGAAAAAAAAATGTGGAAAAATAGAACAATTTTAAACTTACTTACTTACTTTTAAAACCTTCTTTATAACCCCTGCCGCCCCCAACAGAACTAATTGGACTTTAGTAAGTAGATATAAAATCGGTACAATTTGTGGATTACAAATTATAGCGATCCAGGACACAGCTGTACTGTTGGTCTATTCAGCTAAGGCAGGACGTCAGCAGCACGGCTCAGCTCTGCAGTGGAAAAACAACCCAGGCTCTCCTTAACCGCACCGCGAGGGCTCGGGTGAACAGTGAAAGAGAGGCATTAAACTTCTCATTCAGTACTTGCACACATATATTATTATGATGATTATTATTATTATTCAGTCATTTAGCAGATGCTTTTATCCAAAGCGAAGTAGAGACTAGGGGGGTGAGCGACGCATCATCAACAACTGCTGCTGCAGAGTCACTTCCAATAGGACTTCGTTTGTTTTACGTCTCATCCGAGAGGACGGAGCACAGGGAGGTGAAGTGACTCGCCAGGGTCGCACACAC
>CM060281.1:271999-289499 GCA_030684275.1 Acipenser oxyrinchus oxyrinchus | reverse complement strand
GGGCCCAGTTTCCGCTGTTGTATTAACCCTTCGCTAACCGCCCCACCCCGAGGTATCGCATTGCAGGGTTTGAGGTAGAGTTGCAGGGATCATCCTTTCAAAAAAGAGAGACACTCGATGCTGCAGACTGACTCTGAGCAGCCTGGCGAGGGACAGCTGGGTAGGGCAGCAGCAGCCAGAGAGGAGAGAGAGAGAGAGGAGAGAGAGGAGAGAGAGAGACACTCCTGATTGTCAGCCCGATTTCTGTGGACATGTCCAGCAAATAATAATCAGTTTGTGTCTCTCACCCTGTCTGTGTGTGTATGTGTTCTGCACGTGTGTGTATGTGCACGCATGTACGTGTGTCTGCGGTAGAATACAGCAAGCCCTTTATCTCTGTGTCACAATGCGGACAAACTAGTTTAACAAGCCATCTCTCTCTCTCCTTATAAGGCAATAGAGAGTTACACCAGCAGCCAGCGCTGCACAGACCACACAAATCAAGTGCTGACAATCAAACGAGGGCCGTTGGTGTTGACTGGGCTGATTTTACCATTCCAAGGAAACGAGTGAAGAAACAGCTGCTTGGGCTTGTGATGATCTTAAGACTCTGTGGAGAACACAAATCCACACAACCCCAGGCAGCTGTTTGTTCATTCGTTTCGCTCAGCCCTGATCGACACCAAAACGACCCTCGCTTGATTCTCAGCACCTGTGGGAGACCTTGATCCAAATAATTGAATAATCCGTGTCGGACTGGCCGCTGGAGTGCCAGGGTTTATTTTAACTGCACCCCTGCAGACCCCACTGAAGTGAAGCACTGAAACACTGAACAGCAGAGAAGCACTCAAGTGCTCCGATGCAATCACTGCTTGCACTGAGAAAGAAAGCCCTCTTCCAGCAAGTGCACTTCAAGCACGGAGAACTTCACACTCCAGCGAACGCCTTCATCAGTGCCCACCGACAGCTGGACTCCTGTACTTTTAATAAAACATTTTACAGTTTCATTAAAAGCGAACCATTTGTCTACAGCTTGACTTGACTCTGTCGTGTATGAAAAATACTAAGGAAGTCATACCAAAAAATGATATTGGGATTATTCCAAGAACATTTAAATTATATATATATATATATATATATATATTTTTATAATGTCGCGATCAGTCGGATGTCGATTCCTGCTTTTCATGTATTTTGTTTTTTTTGGAGTGTGAAGTTTCTAGCAGGTCAGTAAGGTGCGAGGAGGCGTGCCTTGCTTTCAGTTACCGTTTTAAACTCGGAGCCGGAAATGCCTGTCTTGTCTGACCTCAGGCTCTCGAGTGGGTGGAGAGACAGTTGGATGGAAAGATAATGTAATAATGTAGGCAGGTAGGTACATTACATCATTTATTTATTCAAAAAAAAGAAATGTTTGCCCTAACAGGTTCCTGCATCCACGTTTCCTCTAGAAGTCTCTCTCAGCGTCTTCAGTGTAAATTCAATGCAACGTTTCCATGGAAGTCTCTCTCAGTCTCAGTAAATTCAATGTAGCAGTTTCCACTGAAGTCTTTCTCAGCGTCTTCAGTGTGAATTCAATGGCACGTTTCCTCTAGAAGTCTTTCTCAAGTTGTCTTCAGTGTAAATTCAATGGCAAGCGTTTCCTAGAGTCTTTCTCAGTGTCTTCAGTGTAAATTCAATGGCAAGCGTTTCCACTAGAAGTCTTTCTCAGCGTCTTCAGTGTAAAATTCAATGGCAAAGCGTTTCCCTCTAGAAGTCTTTCTCAGTGTCTTCAGTGTAAATTCAATGGCAAATGTTTCTACTAGAAGTCTCTCAGTGTCTTCGAGTGAAATTCAAGACAAAGCTTTGAGCTTCTCAGTGGAAGCGTTTGTCACTGAATTACACTGAGTAATGTAATTCAGTGGAAAGCGATTGCAAGTGAAAGATTTACTGAAAGCGCAGATAACTACACTGGACGCTGAACTCTGAGTGAAGCGTTGACCGTAACGCACTGAGAAAGACTCAGTGGAAACGCTTGCCATTGATTTACACTGACAGTGAGACTTCCAGTGGAAGCGTTAGCCAGTAATTTACACTGAAGACTGGAGAGACTTCAGTGAAGCGTTATAGCCAATTTACACTGAAGCGCTGAGAGAGACTTCTAGTGAAGCGTTGCCATATGAATTTACACTGAAGACACTGAGAGACTTCCGGTGGAAGCGTTTGCCATTGAATGCACTGAAGACACAGAGACTTCCAGTGGAAACGTTTGCCATTGAATTTACGACTGAAGACCTGAAAAGACTACCAGTGGAAACGTTTGCCATTGAATTTACACTGAAGACTCTGAGAGAGACTTCCAGTGGAAACGTTTGCCATTGAATTTACACTGAAGACTCTGAGAGAGACTTCTAGTGGAAACGTTTGTCCCTGAATGCATGAAGTCTCTGAGTAGCGGTGAAGGCAGTGCTGTGGAATGGGTTTGTTAGTTACAGTCGGTGTATCTGCCTGTGTGCAGCAGTGTTTGCCGATTTATCGCACGCAGCGCTCTGCAGACTCGCACATCAACACACAGTGACACATTGAGGCCAGGGAATCAGAGCTGGGTCTGTACACAGCAAACACAGAGCAGCACTCCAAACATTTACTACCAACAAGCCTGCCTGCCTGCCTCTCTTTCTCCAAGTCTTAAACTCATCTGAATGAAATTAAATGATAAAGATTACTTCAGCAGTATTACTAACACCACTGCTGCGTCATGGCTTCACAGTTAGAGGCGACGCACAGAAAATCGGTTCATTATTTCTTTACTTTTTTTTTGAAAAGCTGAAAACTTCCATAAAAAAGTTAATTACTAAGTCATGTCCTTACTGGAACAGATTATCAGCAGTTATAATTTCTCTGAGAGTGTAGGTCTTGTGTCAGCGGCAAAGCATTCCAAAACGATTACACCACAAACAGATTAAACACATTTGTGAGCCGATCACCTGTGTCCCCCTAACCACATCGAGGGCGTGTTTCATTCTCTTGTACTCTCTGTACGACAGACCCACCCCCTCAGACACAGCAAAGACTGCAGGAGAATCAAACACACTCTCGACGTGATCTAAAGGGAGGGAGGGGCGACACCCGACTGAGTGAAAAGCAGCATTAGAAATCGTGCGTTGGAAACGTCACAGCCTTCCTGAGAAGGGTGGAGGAGGGGGTGTGAATATCTTTTCCAGTATCTAAGAGCCATTGTTCTCCTTTGCTGTGTCAGGTGTGGCGGAGGTCAGTTATTTAGGGTGTGTTTAATCCCTTGGTTCACCTCGCAAGTCCTGATGAAGTCACCAGGTGCACACACACACACACACACACACACACACACACACACACAAAACAATACAAAAAACACACAAGGTCAAGTTGGGAAAAGTGACAGCTTGCGCGCACACTAGAACAGATACTAGCTTCTTTTTTTTTTTGCCAACTGATTTTTTTAAATTTTTTTTATTCAACACAGTTGCCTCCTCACTGTGCATTTTGCATCACTATATCTAGACAACTTATTTGCTTTTCTTTATTTAAACAAAAAAAGGCTTTACTTGGGTTATGAAAGTCACACAGACAGCCTAGCAGGGTGACAGCCATTATCAGAGAGAGTTCAATGGAAACTACCAACCCTGCTCTGTCCTTCCTCAATGGCATGACATGATGTCAGCTACTGCAGGTGTGTGTGTGAGAGAGAGGAGAGAGAGGAGAGAGAGAGAGAGAGAGGAGAGAGAGAGAGAGAGAGGAGAGTGTGTTTATGGCTCTGCAGTCCAAGCGCTCAGAGTTAAACACCACAATTAAAAAAAAAAAGACGCCCAGCGCCTGATTCTTTAAATACTTAACCCCCCCCAGCTGCATTCTCCATCTCCCTCGCAGTGCCTGAAGATTACAAGCCTGAGTGAACAACCAAGGGTTTAGGAGACGCATCAACAAGCAGACCTGGGCTCCGTTAGAAATGTCAAGTCGTGCAACCCATAATTAACTGCAATCACAATTTGAACGCGATTGTAGTTCAGCCTTGGCAGACCTGCGGAACTGTATCTATACCACACGACCGATTGATTGATTGATTACGGTTTAAATTACACATTTATTTGTCATCCAATCCTTCTCCTCGTAGTTTCCGCCACTTTTAAATCGGGCCGGTTCACTGGAACCAGAACAGGTACATCTGCAGCAGTGAACTGGTCTGTTGCCTCCATGAATCGCAGTCCACCTTTGTCAATATCGGACTCGGTTTTTGCCAAGATAAGAGAGTGGTGGGGATCAACCAAGACGTAACTCCACTGTGAAGTATGAGCCTTCAGAGCTTTCCCTCCTCCAGGCAGTGTGGATTTCCTATTGTAATGCATGAGCCTTCAGAGCTTTCCCTCCTCCAGGCAGTGTGGATTTCCTATTGTAATGCATGAGCCTTCAGAGCTTTCCCTCCTCCAGGCAGTGTGGATTTCCTATTGTAATGCATGAGCCTTCAGAGCTTTCCCTCCTCCAGGCAGTGTGGATTTCCTATTGTAATGCATGAGCCTTCAGAGCTTTCCCTCCTCCAGGCAGTGTGGATTTCCTATTGTAATGCATGAGCCTTCAGAGCTTTCCCTCCTCCAGGCAGTGTGGATTTCCTATTGTAATGCATGAGCCTTCAGAGCTTTCCCTCCTCCAGGCAGTGTGGATTTCCTATTGTAATGCATGAGCCTTCAGAGCTTTCCCTCCTCCAGGCAGTGTGGATTTCCTATTGCAATGTATTATTATTATTATTATTTATTTCTTAGCAGACGCCCTTATCCAGGGCGACTTACAATCGTAAGCAAATACATTTCAAGTGTTACAGTACAAGTAATAATACAATAAGAGCAAGATAAATACAATGACTAGTTCAAGCAAGTACAAGTGTGACAAAATGTATGAGCCTGCAGCGCTTTCCCTCCTCCAGGCCTCCCATTGGCCCGGTGTTGATGGCTGAAGTGTAATGCTGGCTCCATGGATCAACCAAAGTTTGGCCTCCCTATCCCCGTCTGCATGGCAACCGCCTGAAATGGCCTGGGCGGGGGACGACGCTTCGCAGGGGTCCTCTCCTATCTTCGGAGGTCAAGGCCACCCTGTTGCACTTGCCCTATGAAGGGCAGCCTCTGCATCTTTCACCGCGTTCTTTGCTGCCCACTTTCTCCCAGTTCTCCCAACGAGTGCTGCCTCCCTCACGCACTCGTCATGCGATTCCATCGGTGTAATTTCTTAGCGCACTTGAACTCCTCAGTTGGAGCTGAAGCTGGCAGCTGCAGTTTCCCTTTACCAGTACAGTGCTACCCTGCTGAGGCATCGTGGAGCCCCCAGCCATCTCCTAACATATGAATTAATCAAGTCTTCCAATCTCTCTGCTGTCGACAGGGAAACCTCATACACAGTAAGCAGCTACAGCAACCTTTGAAGAAAACTGAACTGAAAGCACCAGACTTAAAGCCTGGTCATACCACCTTCTGAGAATCTTTACAGGCTTTACAGGCGTGTCACTGTGTGTGTGTGTGTGTGCGTGTGTGTGCATTAGGGTATGCGAGTGTTGCGCAGTGGAATGCCAGCGATTCGAAACACTGGAGGAATGCAGGACAGCCTTGGTCTGATGGGAAGCTATTAATCTCTTTACAAAGAGCAAAGTGCATATCTGGCAACACATTCATAAAACAAACAGAAAAAAAAAAAAAAATTAATAACTTTGTTGTCCATTGAGCTCTCGACCATGCCGAAGGAATGACATCATACTTAACCAACCCGCCAATTCCTTTGAAACTCACAACCGCAACCCCCACGTGAGACAGCAGCTGCATACAGCTGGATTGCAACACACACTCACACACCCCGACACAGAGACACACTGACAGACAGAGATACACACACACACACACACAGACAGATACACACACACACACACACACACTGACAGAAACACAAAGAGACACTGACAGACAGAGATACACACACACACACACCGACACTGAGACAGATACACACTCACACACACACACACACACTGACAGAAACACAGAGACACACTGACAGACAGATACACACACACACACTGACAGACAGATAGATACACACACACACACTGACAGAAACACAAAGAGACACCGACAGACAGAGATACACACACACACACACACCGACACTGAGACAGATACACACACACACACACTGACAGACAGATACACACACATTCACACACAGACAAACACACAGAGACACACTGACCGGCAGTTACACACACAAACACACACACCGACACAAACACAAAAGACACACTGACAGCTACACACACAAACACCGACACAAACACAAAAGAGACACTGACAGTTACACACACACACACACACACACTTTCACCCCCACAAGTTTCTTGTAGGGCTCGTTACACAATGAAATAGAGCAAAGGCAGGGCTTCAAGAAGTCAAAACACAGAAACCAAGAAACCCCAGGAGACAGGCGAGCCAGGAGCAGCCCTTCCTCCTCCTCCTCCTCCTCCTCCTCCCTCCTTCTAAAGAGGGGAGGGGTTGTGGAAGCGCTGCTAAACCGTCAAGCTGTTCAAACATAAAGAAGGCGCGTCCTTCGAGACAAACCGGAACGAGGACAGGAGCGTCCGAAACGAGCTCTTTAAGGCAGCGCACCTCTGCTGAATTCCACTTTACATGTGCTTATATGTAGCCTGATAACCAACCACGATAAAAAAAAGTGAATGCAATAGTACAGCAATACACATGCACACCACTGAACGGGTGCAAATGGGCATGGACTGCGTAAGTCAGGGGTGGGCAGACAACTCCCACTGCACAGCAGTGTGATCCAGTCCTGGTTTCTCTAGGAGTTTAATAATCAGACACACCTGAGCTTGTTACCCGCACACACTGTGGGGCTGATCAAGCTGGTAGTAAAACCTGGACTGGGTGACGCTGCTGTGCAATAGGAGTCTGATTTCTGCCTCTGTAGACACAATAACCCATTTGATATCAGGGTGTAGGCTGATCAAATCAACCCTCAAGACTAGGTTCAGGAAACTCATTCATCACACAAAATATGAGTTTCACTGCAAATGATTATAAACAAGCTGGATTGCGACTTCCTTCAAATGTTTACAAAAGAATTGGTTAAAGGAAGCCCAAGAACAAATCGCTTGATCCGGTGCGTGTGAACTCTGAAGGAATGCTTCAAAAGAGACAAACTGGACAGCAGGAATTCACAAACTGGTTTACTGAACTGCCCAGCAAAGCAGGATTCCCGACTCTCTCTCTCTCTCCTCTCCCCCACGACTCACTTTTTAAAAAGCTGACTATATTAGCCTTGTAGTTATTTATTTTGCTTTCATTAACACAATGTATCGCCCCTGTTACAGCCTTTTATTTACCAAAGTATTCATGTTTTTTGGTTTTAAATATATATATATATATATATATATATATATATATATATATATATATATATATATATATTACTGTACACCCAAAATTCGTTAAAAGGGTGGAAACTAAAGAGAGGCCAGGCTCAATTATGCAATACTTAATTGTATCAAATGTTTGTTTTTATAAATGCGCCCTGCTTAAAAAAACAAACATGGGCCGCATTGCATAAATTCTGGCTTCCTAGATCAGCTATATTCTTCACAAAAGGCTCTATTATATATATATATATATATATATATATATATATATATATATATATATATAGTTTTAGCGAGCACGTTCTTGTTGTAGCCCAGCCCACGCCTTACGCCCTGAAGCACACCCGCAATCTTCACCTGTTTTTACCAGTTTGTTTGGTTTTTTTTTGGAGTCTGTGTTAGTCTGCTTTTGATTCCTGTGACAGTCGCGCGGTGTTTGCTAACGTCACCGTACACCTGAGTTCACCTTTCCCCAGGTAACTCGAAAAAAATAAAACGCGTTTAACAAATAAAATGCAAAACCTATTTTTAACATAACAAACTCCACAAACCGTTTAGCAATAACAAAATACGTACACACATACACATACATATATATATATATATAAAGACGGCTGCGCTTTAAATGAATCAAAACTGGTGCCAAGTCCAACAAAAGGTTTTTTTTTCTGTTGTGTATTTATATAAAGCAAACAGACTCGTCGTCCTAAACACAGTAACAGCGCTAAACCTTATTGAATTTTACATTTTACATTTTTAAATAACTGGGTGTGCGTGACTCGATAATCGTATCTCGGGACTGGGAAGCAAAACTGTTTAAGCAACACTTAAACCACATGTCATTTACAAGCCAAGACCTGAAACGGCTTTTTCTTTTTAATTAAACTACTCGCGTAAAAATCAACAAAATATATGCAAATAATAAAACCATAAAGTTGTTATCAAAAAAAACCAAAACACAAAAAGTTCGTTCCCTCAATAATAATAACATGAATATAATAACACTTTGAAGTGCAGTGCGGTCGTTCAAGTTAACTGCCAGCTATTTCTCCACAAGTACTTCAGATAAAAGTTTGGGTTTTTTTTGCATTTTATGGAAGGGAGGTGTCAGAAAACTACCTCGGCGCTAAAAGGCAACGTCTTTAACTTCCCCCACCCCCGAAATGAACACTCCTGCACGGTTCATTGTTTTGTTTTTTTAGATTACAGTATTATAAGAAAATTTTAAAAAAATATATAAATAAACACAGGACAGCCAGGCCCCAGTCCGCATCCCCGATCTTTCCTACCTCCCGCACACCGTCGCCTCGCCTCACAAAAGCCGCCCGGTTATATTCCCGGACCTGCGTCTCCTCTCCGGGCCCCCCGATCTATCGCCCGGCTTTTCCAGCCCTCGGTCCCCGCGTCCCCGCCTCACCTTGCGCTGCTGCCTCTCCCAGGCGGGATCGAGGAGCAGGTCCCGGTCCCACTCGTCAGGCTGCTCCATGTAGGTCTGGCCTCCGCCGGGAGACGACTGCTGGTTGTTCGAGGCGTGATAATCCACCATTTTCCCTTCGCTGTGTATTCTCTCAGTCTCAGTCTGTTCTCTCTACCCCGTCCCCGCTGTCTCTGTCTCTCTTTTACACACTCTCACACGGTGCTCAACACAATATAACCGCGGCCCCGCTTCTCCCCGAGTCTCCGGCGTGCTCTCCGCAGGTCTGTCCTCCGCTGTTTGCGCCTCACCTCGAGGGAGTAATCGGAAGGTTGTCCCGCCGCTCCCACTGCTGTTAGGGGGGAGGCCTGTGGCTCATGAATATGCGATTAACTTCATTACCATCCTCGATTACAACAGACCTTGCGTGTGTGTGTCTATAAACCCTGACACATACAAGTGTGTGTGTGTGTGTCTATAAACCCTGACACATACAGGTGTGTGTGTGTGTCTATAAACCCTGACACATACAAGTGTGTGTGTGTGTCTATAAACCCTGACACATACAAGTGTGTGTGTGTGTCTATAAACCCTGACACATACAGGTGTGTGTGTGTGTCTATAAACCCTGACACATACAAGTGTGTGTGTGTGTCTATAAACCCTGACACATACAAGTGTGTGTGTGTGTGTCTATAAACCCTGACACATACAAGTGTGTGTGTGTGTCTATAAACCCTGACACATACAGGTGTGTGTGTGTGTCTATAAACCCTGACACATACAAGTGTGTGTGTGTGTCTATAAACCCTGACACATACAAGTGTGTGTGTGTGTCTATAAACCCTGACACATACAGGTGTGTGTGTGTCTATAAACCCTGACACATACAAGTGTGTGTGTGTGTGTGTCTATAAACCCTGACACATACAAGTGTGTGTGTGTGTCTATAAACCCTGACACATACAAGTGTGTGTGTGTGTCTATAAACCCTGACACATACAGGTGTGTGTGTGTGTCTATAAACCCTGACACATACAAGTGTGTGTGTGTGTGTGTCTATAAACCCTGACACATACAGGTGTGTGTGTGTGTGTCTATAAACCCTGACACATACAGGTGTGTGTGTGTGTCTATAAACCCTGACACATACAGGTGTGTGTGTGTGTGTCTGTGTGTGTGTGTGTGTGTGTGTGTGTGTGTGTGTCTATAAACCCTGACACATACAGGTGTGTGTGTGTGTGTGTGTGTGTGTCTATAAACCCTGACACATACAAGTGTGTGTGTGTGTGTGTCTATAAACCCTGACACATACAAGTGTGTGTGTGTGTCTATAAACCCTGACACATACAGGTGTGTGTGTGTGTCTATAAACCCTGACACATACAGGTGTGTGTGTGTGTCTATAAACCCTGACACATACAGGTGTGTGTGTGTCTATAAACCCTGACACATACAAGTGTGTGTGTGTCTATAAACCCTGACACATACAAGTGTGTGTGTGTCTATAAACCCTGACACATACAAGTGTGTGTGTGTCTATAAACCCTGACACATACAAGTGTGTGTGTGTGTGTCTATAAACCCTGACACATACAAGTGTGTGTGTGTGTGTCTATAAACCCTGACACATACAAGTGTGTGTGTCTATAAACCCTGACACATACAGGTGTGTGTGTGTGTCTATAAACCCTGACACATACAAGTGTGTGTGTCTATAAACCCTGACACATACAAGTGTGTGTGTGTCTATAAACCCTGACACATACAAGTGTGTGTGTGTGTGTCTATAAACCCTGACACATACAAGTGTGTGTGTGTCTATAAACCCTGACACATACAAGTGTGTGTGTGTGTGTCTATAAACCCTGACACATACAAGTGTGTGTGTGTCTATAAACCCTGACACATACAAGTGTGTGTGTGTCTATAAACCCTGACACATACAAGTGTGTGTGTGTGTCTATAAACCCTGACACATACAAGTGTGTGTGTGTGTCTATAAACCCTGACACATACAAGTGTGTGTGTCTATAAACCCTGACACATACAGGTGTGTGTGTGTGTCTATAAACCCTGACACATACAAGTGTGTGTGTCTATAAACCCTGACACATACAAGTGTGTGTGTGTGTGTCTATAAACCCTTACACATACAAGTGTGTGTGTGTGTGTGTCTATTAACCCTTACACATACAAATGTGTGTGTGTGTGTCTATAAACCCTTACACATACAAGTGTGTGTGTGTGTGTGTCTATAAACCCTAACACATACAAATGTGTGTGTTATCATTATTTATTTCTTAGCAGACGTCCTTATCCAGAGCGACTTACAATCGTAAGCAAATACATTTCAAGTATCATAGTACAAGCAATAAAACAATTAAGAGCAAGATAAATTTTTACATACAATTACCCATTTAAACAGTTGGGTTTTTACTGGAGCAATCTAGGTAAAGTACCTTGCTCAAGGGTACAGCAGCAGTGTCCCCCACCTGGGATTGAACCCATGACCCTCCGGTCAAGAGTCCAGAGCCCCTAACCACTACTCCACACTGCTGCCTCCCTGTGTGCGTGTGCGTGTGCGTGTGCGCGTGTAAACCCTTACACGTAAAAACGCGTACCCTTTTTATTTTATGCATTTACCATACTTTGCTAAATATCAAACAGAATTTTATTCAGAAAAAAACCCCACTGAGTTAAATATATAACTGACGAATAGTTAAGGATGTTTGAAAAAGACACAAAAATGTTAAACCAAAATACTGTACAAAATAAATAAATGCATTTTCAAATATACCGATAACTTATATGAAATTTAGCAGAAACATGCCAGACAAATAATAATAATAATAATAATAATAATAATAATAATAATAATAATAATAATAATAATAATAAACACAATGACTCAATACATTATATTACATGTAAGTCGCCTTGGATAAAGGCGTCTGCTAAATAAATAAATAATACCGTTGCAAATACGACCTGTCAAAAATGTTATATACAATTATATATATATTCAAGTGGTCTTTAAAACAGCTAGAGCAATCATTTATTTAAACAACACATCATCATTCGTTTTACCACATATGTGTTTTTAAATGAATGTGTCTTACTATGTGTATATATATATATATATATATATATATATATATATATATATATATATATATATATATATATATATATATAAGTTTAGCTAACAGGTTTTTTTTCTTTCTCAATACTGTGGTTTAATTTTGCAGGACTCGTGTGGTTTTTGCACAACGCCAGTAAGTTGTTTTTTCTTTGCAACGTTAAAATTCATTTCAGAAGCACCAGCTCACAAGACGGGTTGAGGGCAGTTTACATCAGAATTTTTTTTTTTTTTAAATAAATTTAATAAAAATAAGTGTGTGCAGCAGGCCTGCTTTTATTTTTGTCCTGACCGGGCTTTTAAAAATGCATTCGTGCAGCAGCAGCAGCAGCAGCCTGTGTGTTTTCGTTTCTTGTGTGGTGCATGTTTCCTGTAACTAGGTCAAACTGCTTTCCTGTGTGCATTACCAGCCCTTCAGCATTAGTCCCTATTTAACGTGACACAGATCTCACATGTTCTACGAGTTTTCTGTGACTCGTTTTACCCTATTTCTTCTTTATTATTATTATTATTATTATTATTATTATTATTATTATTATTATTATTATTATTATTTATTAATTTCTCATAGCTAACAAGCTATGACTTAAACAAAGAATCATTTCCATTGGCTAAACAGGCCTCCTGTGTGCAGTTTTGAAAGAAACACATCTTAGAGCAAATCCAAAATATATTAAAGCACAGTAAAATCATGGCAAGCATTGTGAGAGGTGTGGTAAAGCACAGAGAGGTCTGGTAAAGCATAGGGAAGCATTGTAAAGCACAGAGAGGTCTGGTAAAGCATAGGGAAGCATTGTAAAGCACAGAGAGGTCTGGTAAAGCATAGGGAAGCATTGTAAAGAACAGAGAGGTCTGGTAAAGCATAGGGAAGCATTGTAAAGCACAGAGAGGTCTGGTAAAGCATAGGGAAGCATTGTAAAGCACAGAGAGGTCTGGTAAAGCATAGGGAAGCATTGTAAAGCACAGAGAGGTCTGGTAAAGCATAGGGAAGCATTGTAAAGCACAGAGAGGTCTGGTAAAGCATAGGGAAGCATTGTAAAGCACAGAGAGGTGTGGTAAAGCATAGGGAAGCATTGTAAAGCACAGAGAGGTGTGGTAAAGCATAGGGAAGCATTGTAAAGCACAGAGAGGTCTGGTAAAGCATAGGGAAGCATTGTAAAGCACAGAGAGGTGTGGTAAAGCATAGGGAAGCATTGTAAAGCACAGAGAGGTCTGGTAAAGCATAGGGAAGCATTGTAAAGCACAGAGAGGTGTGGTAAAGCATAGGGAAGCATTGTAAAGCACAGAGAGGTCTGGTAAAGCATAGGGAAGCATTGTAAAGCACAGAGAGGTCTGGTAAAGCATAGGGAAGCATTGTAAAGCACAGAGAGGTCTGGTAAAGCATAGGGAAGCATTGTAAAGCACAGAGAGGTCTGCTAAAGCATAGGGAAGCATTGTAAAGCACAGAGAGGTCTGGTAAAGCATAGAGAAGCATTGTAAAGCACAGAGAGGTCTGGTAAATTGGGTTAAATTTGTTTTGTTAGGTTACTGGTGAACTCTTGATAATGTAAACCTTGCTTAATGTCACAATGTATGCTCAGTTCACTTTGACGTGATATTAAGCGGGTTTGGCTGTATTTGATTAATTCAAACAATCAATATCAGAAAACAGATCCATGAGGCCGAACACGATAAAAAACATTATCATACAGGAAAGAGAACTCCACTCCACACTGCAGAGCTGTATAGAAGTCTATAGGAAAGAGAACTCCACACTGCAGAGCTGTATAGAGGTCTATAGGAAAGAGAACTCAACACTGCAGAGCTGTATAGAGGTCTATAGGAAAGAGAACTCCACTCAACACTGCAGAGCTGTATAGAGTTCTATAGGAAAGAGAACTCAATTCTCAACACTGCAGAGCTGTATAGAGGACTATAGGAAAGAGAACTCCCCTCAACACTGCAGAGCTTTATAGAGGTCTATAGGAGTGTATTTTTCTATATACAGTGCAGTATTGTCCAGTAAGTATTGGGACAGGGGGTCCACATTATATGTATATTTGTTTCTCCTTTCAATAAAACCGGAGTGCCTTTGGCCAGCACTCAAGCACTCTTGCCAGATTCTTTGTAATCTTTACAATCCTCACTGGGAAACGAGGCTGATTGTGAAGAGAGGGAGTGAGGAGAGGAGTGGGGTGGGGAGGTGGTCACAGCTTCGTTTTAATGACGGGACATTCCTGAAGATCTGGAGTGGCTGGTCAGTGCCTTCAGGGCAGGGTGTGCTTAGCAACCAACAACAGGTACCTGAGCAACCTAACATGGAAAGCACTGGAGCCCAAACGCTGGTCTGCTTGACTCAGTTTAGTTTCAATAACACTGATGAAGGCACTGGAGCCGAAACGCTGGTCTGCTTGACTCAGTATAGTTTCAGTAACACTGATGAAGGCACTGGAGCCCAAACGCTGGTCTGCTTGACTCAGTTTAGTTTCAATAACACTGATGAAGGCACTGGAGCCCAAACGCTGGTCTGCTTGACTCAGTTTAGTTTCAATCACACTGATGAAGGCACTGGAGCCCAAACGCTGGTCTGCTTGACTCAGTATAGTTTCAGTAACACTGATGAAGGCACTGGAGCCCAAACGCTGGTCTGCTTGACTCAGTTTAGTTTCAGTAACACTGATGAAGGCACTGGAGCCCAAATGCTGGTCTGCTTGACTCAGTTTAGTTTCAGTAACACTGATGAAGGCACTGGAGCCCAAATGCTGGTCTGCTTGACTCAGTTTAGTTTCAGTAACACTGATGAAGGCACTGGAGCCCAAATGCTGGTCTGCTTGACTCGGTTTAGTTTCAGTAACACTGATGAAGGCACTGGAGCCCAAACGCTGGTCTGCTTGACTCGGTTTAGTTTCAGTAACACTGATGAAGGCACTAGAGCCCAAACGCTGGTCTGCTTGACTCGGTTTAGTTTCAGTAACACTGATGAAGGCACTGGAGCCCAAACGCTGGTCTGCTTGACTCGGTTTAGTTTCAGTAACACTGATGAAGGCACTGGAGCCCAAACGCTGGTCTGCTTGACTCGGTTTAGTTTCAGTAACACTGATGAAGGCACTGGAGCCCAAACGCTGGTCTGCTTGACTCGGTTTAGTTTCAGTAACACTGATGAAGGCACTAGAGCCCAAACGCTGGTCTGCTTGACTCGGTTTAGTTTCAGTAACACTGATGAAGGCACTGGAGCCCAAACGCTGGTCTGCTTGACTCAGTTTAGTTTCAATAACACTGATGAAGGCACTGGAGCCCAAACGCTGGTCTGCTTGACTCAGTTTAGTTTCAGTAACACTGATGAAGGCACTGGAGCCCAAACGCTGGTCTGCTTGACTCAGTTTAGTTTCAATAACACTGATGAAGGCACTAGAGCCCAAACGCTGGTCTGCTTGACTCAGTTTAGTTTCAATAACACTGATGAAGGCACTAGAGCCCAAACGCTGGTCTGCTTGACTCAGTTTAGTTTCAATAACACTGATGAAGGCACTAGAGCCCAAACGCTGGTCTGCTTGACTCAGTTTAGTTTCAATAACGCTGATGAAGGCACTGGAGCCCAAACGCTGGTCTGCTTGACTCAGTTTAGTTTCAGTAACGCTGATGAAGGAACTGGAGCCCAAACGCTGGTCTGCTTGACTCAGTTTAGTTTCAGTTACACTGATGAACCCATAGTTTCAAAGCAGTGACTTGAAGCAGTAACTCTGGTGCCCTCTTGTGGTTAGAAATATGCAACTACAACTGTAATATTTAAGACAACTAGAGCTCATTATTATTAATATTTAGACAAGCGCTCATTATTATCAATGTACTGAGAGTGGAGTGTGTAGACTAGAGCTCATCATTATTATTATTATTATTATTATTATTATTATTATTATTTTTATCATCGTCATCATCAAAGTGCAGGGTAGTTACATCACTGGAGAAATCAAGAATAGAAAAGCCACACATATATTCTTTGTTCTTTTTTAAGGATAAAATTTGTTTATTTTGAGACCGGGTTTTACAGAAAGGAATGGAAAAGATTTTTTTTTTTTTTTTTAAAACGACAATGTGCCTGAAGCCTGCAGTTACTGTGATGTGGCCATGATACTGGAGACACCTGGAGAGAGAGAGAGAGAGAGAGAGAGATCAAACACCCACGACCATGAAATCCACCTTCAACGTCAAGCCTCTCACCCGAGCGAGGAGGCATCGTGCCTTTACAAGAGCTTAACATGCTTTACCAGACCTCTCTGTGCTTTACAATGCTTCCCTATGCTTTACCACACCTCTCTGTGCTTTACAATGCTTCCCTATGCTTTACCAGACCTCTCTGTGCTTTACAATGCTTCCCTATGCTTTACCAGACCTCTCTGTGCTTTACAATGCTTGCCTATGCTTTACCAGACCTCTCTGTGCTTTACAATGCTTCCCTATGCTTTACCAGACCTCTCTGTTCTTTACAATGCTTCCCTATGCTTTACCACACCTCTCTGTGCTTCACAATGCTTCCCTATGCTTTACCAGACCTCTCTGTGCTTTACAATGCTTCCCTATGCTTTACCAGACCTCTCTGTGCTTTACAATGCTTCCCTATGCTTTACCAGACCTCTCTGTGCTTTACAATGCTTCCCTATGCTTTTACCAGACCTCTCTGTGCTTTACAATGCTTCCCTATGCTTTACCAGACCTCTCTGTGCTTTACAATGCTTCCCTATGCTTTACCAGACCTCTCTGTGCTTTACAATGCTTCCCTATGCTTTACCAGACCTCTCTGTGCTTCACAATGCTTCCCTATGCTTTACCAGACCTCTCTGTGCTTTACAATGCTTCCCTATGCTTTACCAGACCTCTCTGTGCTTTACAATGCTTCCCTATGCTTTACCAGACCTCTCTGTGCTTTACAATGCTTCCCTATGCTTTACCAGACCTCTCTGTGCTTTACAATGCTTCCCTATGCTTTACCAGACCTCTCTGTGCTTTACAATGCTTCCCTATGCTTTACCAGACCTCTCTGTGCTTTACAATGCTTCCCTATGCTTTACCAGACCTCTCTGTGCTTTACAATGCTTCCCTATGCTTTACCAGACCTCTCTGTGCTTTACAATGCTTCCCTATGCTTTACCAGACCTCTCTGTGCTTTACAATGCTTCCCTATGCTTTACCAGACCTCTCTGTGCTTTACAATGCTTCCCTATGCTTTACCAGACCTCTCTGTGCTTTACAATGCTTCCCTATGCTTTACCATACCTCTCTGTGCTTTACAATGCTTCCCTATGCTTTACCAGACCTCTCTGTGCTTTTCAATGCTTCCCTATGCTTTACCACACCTCTCTGTGCTTTACAATGCTTCCCTATGCTTTACCACACCTCTCTGTGCTTTTCAATGCTTCCTATGCTTTACCAGACCTCTCTGTGCTTTTACAATGCTTCCCTATGCTTTTACCTGACCTCTCTGTGCTTCACTACAATGCTTGCTATGCTTTTACATTGTATTTGTGTAATGCTGAAAGACTACCATGTAGGGAGAGGGGAGGGAGGAGAT
>CM060281.1:259499-266999 GCA_030684275.1 Acipenser oxyrinchus oxyrinchus | reverse complement strand
CACACACACACACACACACACACACACACACACACACACACACACACACACACACACACACACACACACACACACACACACACACACACACACACACACACACACACACACACACACACACACACACACACACACACACACACACACACACACACACACACACACACACACACACACACAGGCGCTCCCTCCCCGCTCCTCTGTCTCCTGACACAGCTACACGCTGAGCTGAGCCGGTCACACTGGTATTTCAGGAAGCTGCTTTGTTTTGTTTTGCTAACTCGCTCACTCCCAGTTAAGAGATAAAATAAGGATCAGGAAAAGACAAAGGAGCCGATTGTTCAGAAGCTTAAGAGTGACAAATCGTCAAAGTGTCGAAATATATCTCTTAGTTTGTGATGTTTTAACAAAGGAATCTGGCTTGCTACCAAGTTTAAAATAATAATAATATATATATATTAGACACACTGACACACACACACACACACGCCTCCAGATTCTGATCCTCTCAATAACTTTGTGAGCTGAAGAAGGCTCTGAGTGAGTATCATCACAATTGAACGAGCGCTCCTCCACACACACACACACACACACACACACACACACACACACACACACACACACACACACACACACACACACACACACACACACACACACACACACACACACACACACACACACACACACACACACACACACACACACACACACACACACACACACACACATATCACTGACACAGACATCACATACACACACACAGACACACACACACAGACACACACATGACACACACACACACTAGACACACACACACATTGACACATTACACACATTAAACACTGTGCTTTACACCACACCTCTCTGTGCTTTACAATGCTTCCCTATGCTTTACCAGACCTCTCTGTGCTTTACAATGCTTCCCTATGCTTTACCAGACCTCTCTGTGCTTTACAATGCTTCCCTATGCTTTACCACACCTCTCTGTGCTTTACAATGCTTCCCTATGCTTTACCAGACCTCTCTGTGCTTTACAATGCTTCCCTATGCTTTACCAGACCTCTCTGTGCTTTACAATGCTTCCCTATGCTTTACCAGACCTCTCTGTGCTTTACAATGCTTCCCTATGCTTTACCAGACCTCTCTGTGCTTTACAATGCTTCCCTATGCTTTACCAGACCTCTCTGTGCTTTACAATGCTTCCCTATGCTTTACCAGACCTCTCTGTGCTTTACAATGCTTCCCTATGCTTTACCAGACCTCTCTGTGCTTTACAATGCTTCCCTATGCTTTACCAGACCTCTCTGTGCTTTACAATGCTTCCCTATGCTTTACCAGACCTCTCTGTGCTTTACAATGCTTCCCTATGCTTTACCAGACCTCTCTGTGCTTTACAATGCTTCCCTATGCTTTACCAGACCTCTCTGTGCTTTACAATGCTTCCCTATGCTTTACCAGACCTCTCTGTGCTTTACAATGCTTCCCTATGCTTTACCAGACCTCTCTGTGCTTTACAATGCTTCCCTATGCTTTACCAGACCTCTCTGTGCTTTACAATGCTTCCCTATGCTTTACCAGACCTCTCTGTGCTTTACAATGCTTCCCTATGCTTTACCAGACCTCTCTGTGCTTTACAATGCTTCCCTATGCTTTACCAGACCTCTCTGTGCTTTACAATGCTTCCCTATGCTTTACCAGACCTCTCTGTGCTTTACAATGCTTCCCTATGCTTTACCAGACCTCTCTGTGCTTTACAATGCTTCCCTATGCTTTACCAGACCTCTCTGTGCTTTACAATGCTTCCCTATGCTTTACCAGACCTCTCTGTGCTTTACAATGCTTCCCTATGCTTTACCAGACCTCTCTGTGCTTTACAATGCTTCCCTATGCTTTACCAGACCTCTCTGTGCTTTACAATGCTTCCCTATGCTTTACCAGACCTCTCTGTGCTTTACAATGCTTCCCTATGCTTTACCAGACCTCTCTGTGCTTTACAATGCTTCCCTATGCTTTACCAGACCTCTCTGTGCTTTACAATGCTTCCCTATGCTTTACCAGACCTCTCTGTGCTTTACAATGCTTCCCTATGCTTTACCAGACCTCTCTGTGCTTTACAATGCTTCCCTATGCTTTACCAGACCTCTCTGTGCTTTACAATGCTTCCCTATGCTTTACCAGACCTCTCTGTGCTTTACAATGCTTCCCTATGCTTTACCAGACCTCTCTGTGCTTTACAATGCTTCCCTATGCTTTACCAGACCTCTCTGTGCTTTACAATGCTTCCCTATGCTTTACCAGACCTCTCTGTGCTTTACAATGCTTCCCTATGCTTTACCAGACCTCTCTGTGCTTTACAATGCTTCCCTATGCTTTACCAGACCTCTCTGTGCTTTACAATGCTTCCTATGCTTTACCAGACCTCTCTGTGCTTTACAATGCTTCCCTATGCTTTACCAGACCTCTCTGTGCTTTACAATGCTTCCCTATGCTTTACCAGACCTCTCTGTGCTTTACAATGCTTCCCTATGCTTTACCAGACCTCTCTGTGCTTTACAATGCTTCCCTATGCTTTACCAGACCTCTCTGTGCTTTACAATGCTTCCCTATGCTTTACCAGACCTCTCTGTGCTTTACAATGCTTCCCTATGCTTTACCAGACCTCTCTGTGCTTTACAATGCTTCCCTGTGCTTTACCACACCTCTCTGTGCTTTACAATGCTTCCCTATGCTTTACCACACCTTAATATGCTTTAAAGTCCTATAGCCAGGGCTGGAGCGATTCACTGTGTCTCGATGAATTGCGATGCTTTCTTTACATGATGTGTCGTAATAGAGGTCTTTATCGCTTGTGATAGGAGACCGCAGCATAAAGAACTACAGCTCCCAGCATGCCTCGCCATGGCTTTGGATGCAGAGGCATGCTGGGAGCTGTAGTCTCTGACAGGGGGCTTCCCGTTCTTCACATGCTGTATAAGTGAGAGATGGTGAGTCTAAGCCCTGCGATACCATTACTCACCCAGGGGGGAGGCAGCGAAGCTCATGGCTGCCCTCTGTCTGTGAAAACAGGAAGTGCAATCAGTAAGAAAATTATACAATGCAATTTAATACACACAGAGACACACACACACTTCTGGGTCTAGCGCTGTATATTATAAAGACATTTCAGAGGGCTGGATCGCATCACTATCAGGGTCTAGCGCTGTATATTATAAAGACATTTCAGAGGGCTGGATCGCATCGATATCAGGGTCTAGTGCTGTATATTATAAAGACATTTCAGAGGGCTGGATCGCATCAATATCAGGGTCTAGCGCTGTATATTATAAAGACATTTCAGAGGGCTGGATCGCATCAATATCAGGGTCTAGTGCTGTATATTATAAAGACATTTCAGAGGGCTGGATCGCATCAATATCAGGGTCTAGTGCTGTATATTATAAAGACATTTCAGAGGGCTGGATCGCATCAATATCAGGGTCTAGCGCTGTATATTATAAAGACATTTCAGAGGGCTGGATCGCATCACTATCAGGGTCTAGCGCTGTATATTATAAAGACATTTCAGAGGGCTGGATCGCATCACTATCAGGGTCTAGCACTGTATATTATAAAGACATTTCAGAGGGCTGGATCGCATCAATATCAGGGTCTAGCGCTGTATATTATAAAGACATTTCAGAGGGCTGGATCGCATCAATATCAGGGTCTAGCGCTGTATATTATAAAGACATTTCAGAGGGCTGGATCGCATCAATATCAGGGTCTAGCGCTGTATATTATAAAGACATTTCAGAGGGCTGGATCGCATCAATATCAGGGTCTAGCGCTGTATATTATAAAGACATTTCAGAGGGCTGGATCGCATCAATATCAGGGTCTAGCGCTGTATATTATAAAGACATTTCAGAGGGCTGGATCGCATCAATATCAGGGTCTAGCGCTGTATATTATAAAGACATTTCAGAGGGCTGGATCGCATCACCATCAGGGTCTAGCGCTGTATATTATAAAGACATTTCAGAGGGCTGGATCGCATCAATATCAGGGAGGAATAAATCGCATGGAATGTTGGAACTCGTTGTTCCTATGATGTCACCAGGGGCGTGGTTACAGAAGCCGTCTCACTCCCTTGAAACTAAAAATAGTTGGACAAGTTTAGCTAAACTAGTTTTTATTGACATTAGCGCCGTGCCGACTACAGAGCTAATTAGTGCTACTGCGTATGTAGGTGACCGTATTAGGTGTGTCTGCTAATTAAAAGCAATGACTTCTGAAACTCAGGAGCTGCTCTCTGAATCACTGCTGTATAATATAGAAAACTATGCCAACATTTCTCATAAGTCGTTTTTTGTTTTTGACGGGACGCTGCCGCTGGATTTGCTATACCGGCGCCGCTGACTTTATTAAATACTCGATGATCGTTCAGAAACAATCGGTCGATCAAGCTGGCTAGCTCGCGAACCATCTCGACAGACAGACAGACGGACAGGGGACAGGGGACAGAGGGACAGACCTCCACGCAGACAGACACGCACGCAGAGATAAACGATAAACGCAGACTTACCGAAACGCCAGTGCTGGTGTGTCCCTCGGTTCTGGAGCTTGGCGAGGTTAAGAAATGTGTTTTAGAAACAAACAAAAATTTGGATAGAAAAATGAAACTCCTGGGTCGGTTTATCTTGAAGGACTCTTTCTCCTCTCTCTCTCTCTTCTCTCTCTCTTTCTCTCCTTGTTTGTTGTACAATCCGTTTTAGCTGTATTTGTGGCTGTAGTTAGCAGTAGTTGTTATTATTATTAATAATAATATAATAATAATAATTACAGTGGAGGTGGTTTGCAGTGGATGCGTCTCTCACAGTATCGCTTTGATTCACCTCTCCCTCTCTCTCCCTCTCTCTCGATGTCACCGCTCCCTCCCTCTCTCTCTCCCTCCCTCTCCTTGTCAGTGGTTAGATCTGACCTCTGTTGGTTTTACCTGCCTGTGTTATTAAGGCGCGGCTCGACTACACCCGAAAGAGGAATGAATCTCATCATCTCTCTCTCTCTCTCTCTCTCTCTCTCTCTCTCTCTCTCTCTCTCTCTCTCTCTCTCTCAGTGGCGGTGTTTGTCTTGCGGTGGCCTCATGCAAATCTCGATTCCGGAGCCCTGTCTCCTGTTCTCCTGTCTCTCTCTCTCTCTCCTCTCCTGTCTCTCCTCTCCCTTCCCTCTCTCTCTCTCCTGTCTCTCCTCTCCCTCTCCTCTCCTCTCTCTCTCTCCTTCCTCTCTCCTCCTCTCCTCTCTCTCCTCTCCTCTCCTCTCTCCTCTCTCTCCTCCTCTCCTCTCTCTCCTCTCCTCTCTCTCTCTCTCTCCTCTCCTCTCCTCTCTCTCCCTTCCTCTCTGTCTCTCTCCTCTCCTCTCTCTCCCTTCCTCTCTCTCCTCTCTCTCTCCTGGCTCTCTCCCTTCCTCTCTCTCTCTCTCTCTCTCTCAGTGGCGGTGTTTGTCTTGCGGTGGCCTCATGCAAATCTCGATTCGGAGCCCCTGTCTCCTCTCCTCTCCTGTCTCTCCTCTCCCTCTCCTGTTTCCTCTCCTCTCTGCCTCTCTCCTTCCTCTCTCCTCCTCTCCTCTCTCCCTCTCCTCTCTCTCCTCTCCTCTCTCCCTCTCCTCTGTCTCCTCTCCCTTCTCTCTCTCTCCTCTGTCTCCTCTCCTCTCTCTCCTCTCCTCTCCTCTGTCTCCTCTCCTCTCCCTCTCTCTCTCCTCTGTCTCCTTCCTCTCTGTCTCTCTCCCCCTCTCCTCTCTCTCTCTCTCCCTCTTCCAGTTTCAGCTGACGCGCAGCAGTCCAGTCCAACGCGCCCTGCAACTGTGTACAACGTGATTATTATTATTATTATTATTATTATTATTATTATTATTATTATTATTCATTTCATGTTCAGTCAGGTCCAGTCAGCTTCCCTTGCAGAATCAGTCGAGCATCGCCGAGGCGATGACGACACATCGACTGGAAACGCGTTTATTTCAACCTGAGACCCAGTATGGAAACACTGGGAATAACTTTCAACTTCCAAGCTGCACGGGGAAGCCCCACGGCCACGTTCAGAGGGGACTCTTTGACTTAATAATAATAATAATAATAATAATAATAATAATAATAATAATAATAACTTTTTTGTTTTGTGAATAAATGATTGTATTGTTTTTGTAACTTCATTTCTACACAAGGATCGATATTACACGACACTTGAATTCTAGAATATGAAATTCTGAGATTCTAGATTCACAAAAAAACATATTCATTGGTGAAACTGCCTCTCTCTCTCTCTCTCTCTCTCTCTCTCTCTCTCTCTCTCCCTCTCTCTCTCTCTCTCCTCTCCTCTCTCTCTCTCTCTCTCAGAGCGTTCATGTGAAACACGAGCACTCCGTCGTTTCTAGCTTTTTTTTCTCTTAAACTTTGCAGGATAAAATCTACTTTTTCCAGAAGACAATCAACACAGAAACAAGGACAGAGAGTCGCCAAGTTCAACAGAGACGCGTCCTGCGTCTTGACAGAAGAAAACTGAAAGGAAACGTGATTATATTTCAACCATAACAACGCGGCACTCCGTTATCAACGCAAAATCATGATTTTAAAGACATGAAGCGGGCGCCTGCTGTATTTCATTAGAGAGGACTGAAAGTAACTAGCTGACCCGCAGGTTTGTGTGCTTCGCTTGCATGCGTTTCATGTGAAATGTGTTCTGACGTCATAAACACGGAGCGCTGTTGTGACGCACCGGCGCTGACTTCCGCACCTGTCGCCCCTAGCAACACACGAAGCGAAGCCGATGATAACGACTCACGGTTTGCTTTATACATGATTTTAAATAGCTATTAATAGTTATATTTTGAATGGCGCTATAAAACACAGCCCAACTCCATCGGTCTATTCTGCTAGTATTATCTTGCCGAGCACGCCGGTGGAGTTTTGTACTTTTAAAAAAGCTGGGAAGGGCAGAAAATGTTTTCCGGTACTCAGTACCGAGCCGTACCGGCGGAACTTCACCTCTGCCCGCTGTCTGAGCAGCAGGACACACCTGCGTGCGTACGGCGCTCCATACGCGTGCGTACGGCGCTCCATAAGCGTGCGTACTGCGCTCCATACGCGTGCGTACGGCGCTCCATACGTGTGCGTACGGCGCTCCATACGTGTGCGTACGGCGCTCCATACGCGTGCGTACTGCGCTCCATACGCGTGCGTACGGCGCTCCATACGCGTGCGTACGGCGCCGCGTTGCACAGCGTCGCAGAATGACTGGGGACACGCCCTCCTGTCTCTTTCCTCGCAGTCGCCACTGCGCGTGTATCGCAGCATCTGACTGGCAAAAAAAGGTATTTATTTTTTTTAAATCTTGTTAATCAACGAAATCACAAAACGAGTTTTGAAAACGTGTCTGTCTGGCTTAGAGAGTGAGTCAGCTGACACTGAAGACAGCGAAACAAAACTCCCAATGTAGGACACCGGGTTTGTTTTTTTTACTTTGA
>CM060281.1:251284-253784 GCA_030684275.1 Acipenser oxyrinchus oxyrinchus | reverse complement strand
AGAGGAGAGGAGAGAGAGGAGGAGAGGAGAGGAGGAGAGAGAGAGGAGAGGAGGAGGAGAGGGAGGAGGAGAGAGAGAGGAGAGGAGAGAGGGAGAGGAGGAGAGGGAGAGAGAGGAGAGAGGAGAGGAGAGAGAGAGGAGAGAGGAGGAGAGGAGAGGAGAGGAGAGGAGAGAGGAGAGGAGAGGGAGAGGAGAGAGGAGAGGGAGAGGAGAGAGGAGAGAGGAGAGAGAGAGGGAGGGAGAGGAGAGAGGAGGGGAGGAGGAGAGGAGAGAGGGAGAGAGGAGAGGAGAGAGAGAGGAGAGGAGAGAGAGGAGAGAGGAGAGGAGAGAGGAGAGGAGAGGAGAGGAGAGAGAGGAGAGAGAGAGGAGAGGAGAGGAGAGGAGAGAGGAGAGAGGAGGAGAGAGGAGAGGAGAGAGGAGAGGAGAGAGAGGAGAGAGAGGAGAGGAGAGGAGAGGGAGGAGAGGAGAGGAGGAGAGGAGAGGAGAGAGAGGAGGAGAGAGAGAGGAGAGGAGAGAGAGAGAGAGGAGAGGAGGAGAGAGAGAGAGGAGAGAGGAGAGGAGAGGAGAGAGGAGAGAGAGGAGAGAGGAGAGAGGAGAGGAGGGAGGAGGAGAGGAGAGGAGAGAGGAGGAGGAGAGGAGAGAGGAGAGGGAGAGGAGGAGAGGAGAGGGAGAGGAGAGAGGAGAGAGGAGAGGAGAGGAGAGAGGAGGAGGGGGAGAGGAGAGGAGGGAGGAGAGGAGAGAGGAGAGGGAGGGAGGAGAGGAGAGGAGAGGAGAGAGGAGAGAGAGGAGAGGAGAGAGGAGAGAGGAGAGGAGGAGAGGAGAGAGGAGAGGAGAGAGAGGAGAGAGGGGAGAGGAGAGGAGAGAGGAGAGGAGGAGAGGGGAGAGGAGAGAGGAGAGAGGAGAGAGGGAGGAGAGAGAGAGGAGGAGAGGAGAGGAGAGAGGAGAGAGGAGGAGAGAGAGAGAGGAGGAGGAGGAGAGGAGCATGGTGATCAGCCACTGGTCCAGGAGAGGAGAGGGAGGTGATACTCTTCACCTGGAGCCTCAGTGAGCTTCAATCAGAATGAGCCTCAAACAGTCAGCATGGAGAATCAATCGTGAATCAATGTGTGTCTCCTCACAGCAGAGGAGAAAGGAGGTGTGCATCGTGCCATGAAACTCAGGTGTTACTTTGTGTTTGGACTCACTGACCGTGTGTGGCATCAACATGTCTGCTCCTCGTGTGCCCAGCAGTTTCTGACAGAGTGTGCAAACATCCCTGTGTTCTCAATGTGTGACTGTGCATCAGGACGGAATAGAGACTCTATTGCTCAGCAGTTTCATCAGTGTGTGTTTACCCATGTGCAAATGTTCACACAGACACTCTCACTGTGCTGTACTAGTACTGGGGCCAATCAAGCTGGGAGAACTGGTGAACCAAGCTGACTCAGTTTGCACCCCCCTCCGAGTCCGAGGAGCATTGGAAACATTTCTTCACTACTCTGAAGAGCCAGTGTGTGAGTCAGTGTGAGAGGTGAGAGAGCGAGAGTGAGAGTGAGAGAGAGAGAGAGAGAGTGAGAGAGAGAGAGAGAGGAGAGAGTGTCTTCATCACACCAGCTATGAAACACATTGAGGAAGACGCCAGTGGAATGGCAGTGAGTCCTCTGCACAGTGCTCTCGTGATCACAACACACGCGCTGCACACCTCTATTATGAAAACATCACAGTGAATCCGACAGCCTCAACCGCGTGTCTCACACTTCCCAGCATGCCTCCTCACCTGCAGTGGTGTGAGTGATGCTGGGTGTGTGTGCTTCTGAGCTGCAGGGAGCTGGCTGCACACCTCTATTAGAACATCATGTAAAGAAAGTGTCTCGCTGTCATCCATACACAGTGTGTGGCCGTCAGTCCTAACTCAAATCTGTGCTGTGTTGAGTGCGACTGTGTCAACCATCACAGGGCTGTGGAATCAGTCTCCTGTTCCACAACAGTGTCACCCAGTCCAGTGTTGTACTCACCAGCTGTGTCAGCCCCCAGTGTGTCTGGGTCAGTGTGCCTCAGTGTGTGTCTGATTGTTGTGTCTCCGCAGTGTGTCTCAGTGTGTGTGTGTCTCAGTGTGTGTGTCAGTGTCAGTGTGTCTCAGTGCAGTGTGTGTCAGTGTGTGCGTGTCTGTGTCTCAGTGTGTGTGTCTGTCTCAGTGTGTGTCTGTCTCAGTGTGTGTCTCCTGTCTCAGTGTGTGTGTCTCTCTCGCTGTGTGTCTCAGTGTGTGTCTCTGTGTGTCTCAGTGTGTGTCTCTCAGTGTGTGTGTGTCTCTGTGTGTCTCTCAGAGCTGTGTGTGTGTCTCTGTGTCTCAGTGTGTGTGTGTCTGTGTGTGTGTGTCTCTCGTGTGTGTGTGTCTCTGTGTGTCTCAGTGTGTGTGTGTCTGCAGTGTGTCTCTCAGTGTGTGTGTCTCCTGTCTCAGTGCGTGTGTGTGTCTCAGTGTGTGTCCGTCTCTGTGTGTGTCTGCGTCTCCTGTGTGTGTGTG
>CM060281.1:238784-243784 GCA_030684275.1 Acipenser oxyrinchus oxyrinchus | reverse complement strand
CTTCGATTAACAGCGTCTTACTCTGCGTTTACAGCGTTGCTTTGGTTCCCATGTTCTTACAGCACTGGGGGGGCCCTTCTCAGTGTTCACCTGCAAACCCCCGTCCCAATCCCCTCCCATGAAGCACACTTTACCATGGTTTGTTTTTTAATATGCTTCACCATACTTTCACTGTGGGAATATTTTATAAGGGTTAGTTCACCATGGTTTGTTTTTTAAATATACTTTACCGTACCTCTCAGACAGAGAAAGGCAGGGGTCGTGTGAGAGCTCTCACAGAGAAAGGCAGGGGTCGTGTGAGAGCTCTCACAGAGAAAGGCAGGGTTCGTGGTGAGAGCTCTCACAGAGAAAGGCAGGGGTCGTGTGAGAGCTCTCTCAGAGAAAGGCAGGGGTCGTGTGAGAGCTCTCTCAGAGAAAGGCAGGGGTCGTGTGAGAGCTCTCACAGAGAAAGGCAGGGGTCGTGTGAGAGCTCTCTCAGAGAAAGGCAGGGGTCGTGTGAGAGCTCTCAGACAGAGAAAGGCAGGGGTCGTGTGAGAGCTCTCTCAGAGAAAGGCAGGGGTCGTGTGAGAGCTCTCAGAGAAAGGCAGGGGTCGTGAGAGCTCTCACGAGAAAGGCAGGGGTCGTGTGAGAGCTCTCAGAGAAAGGCAGGGTGGGTGTGAGGCTCTCAGAAAGGCAGGGTCGTGTGAGAGCGCTCTCAGAGAAAGGCAGGGGGTGAGAGCTCTCCAGAGAGGCAGGGTCGTGGTGAGAGCTCTCACAGAGAAAGGCAGGGGTCGTGTGAGAGCTCTCAGAGAAGCAGGGGTCGTGAGAGCTCTCAGAGAAAGGCAGGGTGGTGAGAGCTCTCAGAGAAAGCAGGGTCGTGAGAGCTCTCAGAGAAAGGCAGGGGTCGTGTGAGAGCTCTCACAGAGAAAGGCAGGGGTCGGTGAGAGCTCTCTCAGAGAAAGGCAGGGTCGGGAGAGCTCTCACAGAGAAAGGCAGGGGTCGTGGTGAGCTCTCAGAGAAAGGCAGGGGTCGTGTGAGAGCTCTCTCAGAGAAAGGCAGGGGTCGTGTGAGAGCTCTCAGCAGAGAAAGGCAGGGGTCAGTGTGAGAGCTCTCACAGAGAAAGGCAGGGTCGTGTGAGAGCTCACAGAGAAAGGCAGGGGTCGTGGTGAGAGCTCTACAGAGAAAGGCAGGGTCGTAGAGAGCTCTCTCAGAGAAAGGCAGGGAGCTCTCAGACAGAGAAAGGTCGGGTGAGAGCTCCTCAGAGAAGCAGGGGTCTGAGAGCTCTCTCAGAGAAAGGCAGGGTGTGAGAGCTCTCACAGAGAAAGGCAGGGGCCTCACCGGTCCAGTTCTTTGCCATTTTGAACATGTTGGCTGCTCTAATGTACATCTCGCAGGCTTCTTCCAGCTTGGAGGACCCCCTGAACCCAGAGAGAGAGAGAGAGAATATAAAATCAGAGCCAATCACCAACCACCCTCCCTTATCAATCACCAACCACCCTCCCTTATCAATCACCAACCACCCTCCCTTATCAATCACCAACCACCCTCCCTTATCAATCACCAACCACCCTCCCTTATCAATCACCAACCACCCTCCCTTATCAATCACCAACCACCCTCCCTTATCAATCACCAACCACCCTCCTTTATCAATCACCAACCACCCTCCTATATCAACTCTATCAACCACCCTCCCTTATCAATCACCAACCACCCTCCCTTATCAATCACCAACCACCCTCCCTTATCAATCACCAACCACCCTCCCTTATCAACCACCCTCCCTTATCAACCACCAACCACCCTCCCTTATCAACCACCCTCCCTTATCAATCACCAACCACCCTCCCTTATCAATCACCAACCACCCTCCCTTATCAACCACCAACCACCCTCCCTTATCAACCACCCTCCCTTATCAATCACCAACCGCCCTCCCTTATCAATCACCAACCACCCTCCCTTATCAACCACCAACCACCCTCCCTTATCAACCACCCTCCCTTATCAATCACCAACCGCCCTCCCTTATCAATCACCAACCACCCTCCCTTATCAACCACCAACCACCCTCCCTTATCAACCACCCTCCCTTATCAATCACCAACCGCCCTCCCTTATCAATCACCAACCACCCTCCCTTATCAACCACCAACCACCCTCCCTTATCAACCACCCTCCCTTATCAATCACCAACCGCCCTCCCTTATCAATCACCAACCGCCCTCCCTTATCAATCACAAGCACAAAGCAAAAAAACTAAGTGTTTCGACAACAACTCATAACATGCATGCGAATATTATTATGATTATTAGTAGTGTTATTATTTTTAGTACTAGTAGTCGTAGTATATATAGATTGGTAAAACTGTCATTCAAAAACAACAGGCAGTGTGATCCATTCCCTGGTTTCATTGGGAGTTCAATAATCAGACACACCTGAGCTTGTTAGCTAGACACACTGGGGGCTGATCAAGCTGGTAGTAAAACCTGGACTGGGTGACACTGCTGTGCAACAGGAGTCTCATTGCCATCTCAGTGATAATCGACCAGTTGAATAACGAAGCTTTGATTAACCTCAGAGTTAGGACTCGGGTTTAAAAGGCATGTCGTATGCAGACAGGGTAAAAGAACTAAATCTGTTCAGTCTTGAACAAAGAAGACTACGCGGCGATCTGATTCAAGCATTCAAAATCCTAAAAGGTATTGACAATGTCGACCCAGGGGACTTTTTTGACCTGAAAAAAGAAACAAGGACCAGGGTTCACAAATGGAGATTAGATAAAGGGCATTCAGAACAGAAAATAGAAGGCACTTTTTACACAGAGAATTGTGAGGGTCTGGAACCAACTCCCCAGTAATGTTGTTGAAGCTGACACCTAGGATCCTTCAAGAAGCTGCTTGATGAGATTCTGGGATCAATAAGCTGCTAACAACCAAACGAGCAAGATGGGCTGAATGGAGCCTCCTCTCGTTTGGAAACTTTCTCATGTTCTTATGACTGCACCGATTCACTGTGTATCGATTAATCAGATCACATGTGAGCTAACACACACACAAACAAACACACACACACACACACACACACACACACACACACACACACACACACACACACACACACACACACACACACACACACAAACACCTGCACTCAAGTCATTGCAAATTAAAGCACAGACAAGCTGGCGCTATGCTGACAAAGAAGAAAAAAACACATGACGGGTATGGTTCGTCCGATATATCTGCAGCTAGTAAAGAGTGTTCTTGAAATAAAAACCGAAACTAAACACGCCTCGAAACGGCTGTGCAAACTATCGTGTAGCGTCGTTATTAACACGGCGTTTTATCTGTACAAATCGTTAAGTGGTCAGTCTCAGCTCAAACGCTGTCACAATATGAAAGCGCTTTCTATTTCTATTTAGTTTGTAAACAGCACCCCGGCTTGCCAGCACCACACGCGCTTCCGGCTGCGTAACCAAGCTTACGAAACGTCAACAAGCGTGAAGGACAGCTGAAAAGAAACTGAAAACAAACACGGGGGTAAGTGATGTACATGTAAATATTCATGAAAAAAAAAAACTAAACAAACACGGGGGGTAAGTGATGTACATGTAAATATTCATGAAAAAAAAAAACTAAACAAACACGGGGGTAAGTGATGTACATGTAAATATTCATGAAAAAAAAAACTAAAACAAACACGGGGGTAAGTGATGTACATGTAAATATTCATGAAAAAAAAAAAAAACTAAACAAACACGGGGGGTAAGTGATGTACATGTAAATATTCATGAAAAAAAAAAACTGAAAACAAACACGGGGGTAAGTGATGTACATGTAAATATTCATGAAAAAAAAACTGAAAACAAACACGGGGGTTAAGGGATGTACATGTAAATATTCATGAAAAAAAACTGAAACAAACACGGGGGGAAGTGATGGGGTACATGTGAATATTCATGGAAAAAAACTAAACAAACAAAAATACGGGGTTGGGGGTTTGGGGGGTTGGGGGCTTGGGGGGTTGGGGGTTGGGGGTTGGGGGTTTGGGGGTTGGGGGTTGGGGGGTTTGGGGGTTTGGGGGTTTGGGGGTTTGGGGGGTTGGGGGTTTGGGGGTTGGGGGTTGGGGGTTGGGGGTTTGGGGTTTGGGGGTTTGGGGGTTGGGGTTGGAGGTTGGGGGTTTGGGGGTGGTAAATGATGTACATGTAAATATTCATGAAAAAAAAAAAAACTAAACAAACAAAAAGCCGCTTTTAATATTATCATTTTGAACTTTCATTTTTATACGAACTGCAAAATACGTTTCCAGCAAGCGCTGATGAGCTACATTTTAATATTTTCTTCAAATGTAAACGTCCCAACTGGCTGCCTTCATTTTAGCACCGTTTATTGTATTATTTATTTGTTTATTTTATTATTTATTTATTGACAGTGCCATGAAGGGCCTGCAAGTGCACATACCGCATCCTCGGGCTTTCTGGGTTGCCTCAGCCGAGGCTTGAACACCTCACCCCGGCAGTTCCCGTCTTCCACTCCCCGCCACTCACCCGAACATGTTTGCGAAGAAGGACTGCGAGGATTTCGTTTTCTTTTCGGCCTCGGCGATGAGCGCCAGGGCCTCCTTCTCTTTCCCGGAGTTGTCCATGGCTGCGGTCCCGGGTTCAAGCTCCTCCGGCTGGGTAGAGATGCGGGGTGCAGCCCGTGTCGCTGTGCCTCGTCAGCTCCGGACACATCACAATGATCACACCGGCCTCTCCTCCCCCGTCACGTGTGAGGGGCGATCAGTGACGTCAGGGTGCGTGCAGTGCGACGTTCTGACGTGACGAACCTGCAACTTCTGACACCTGCAATTCGATTACTGATACCAGTGAGGTTTTGTCGATATCAAATCTAAAACTTGAGATATGCAAAAATGAATTGCTGATTTAAAAAAAAAACAGAAAAAAACAAACAATAGCACTGTTGATTTGTTTGTTTAAAGTCAAGCGGATTGTAAAGGCTGTCGCGTTGCTCTAAGTA
>CM060281.1:218784-236284 GCA_030684275.1 Acipenser oxyrinchus oxyrinchus | reverse complement strand
CACAGCCCCCGCCCCCCTCCTCCCGCCCCGGCCCCCAGGACTCCGCAAGCTGGCGGGGCTTCTGTCCGAGCTCATCCTGGAGATGCTGTACCGGGACCTGCACCCCGTCTCCGTGGTGGAGGAGAGGGGGTTCAGGCTGCTGCTGGGGTGCCTGGAGCCCTCCTTCCGGGCTCCGTCCCGCTCGCACCTCTCCGGGATGCTGTGGCACCGGCACAGCATGCAGAGGCAGCTCCTGCAGGGGTACCTGCGGGCCGGCGTGGGGCGCGGGGGCGCCGCAGTGCTGTGCACCGACCACTGGGGGGCGACGGAGAGCGGCGGGAGCTACCTGACCGTCAGCGTGCTCTTCGTGGATCGGGACTGGCGGCTGGCCAGGTATGTCCTGGAGACACGGCCGGCTCCGGAGCCCCAGGGGCTGAGGGACGCCTGGGGAACGCTGGCTCACCTGCCTGGCCGAGAGCTCCGCCCTGGGGGTGGTCCTGGACAGGCCGGGCCCCTCTCTGTGTCTCCGGTCCCCCGGGGGCCTGGCGGGCTGGCAGGGGCTGCCCTGCGCTGCGCTTTGGCTGGGGGAGTGTGTGGCAGAGGCTCTCTCTCTGGATCCCGTGCAGGAGGCTCTGGCAGCGGCCCGGGTCGTCCTGACTCACTTTCAGCAGGACCCCGGCAGAGCTGCTCTGCTGAACCCAGACGAGGCGGGAACGGGTGCCAGCAGCAGCAGCAGGCTAGGCTCCCCACCGGACCAGCCCGCCGCTGGGTCACCACCCTGGCCATGTGCGAGGGCTTGCTGGAGCTGCGCTGGGTGGTCAGCTCGGTGCTGGAGGGGGGTGGGGGCAGCCCCCCCGTCCCCAATCTGGCGGATCACCAGTGGCGCCTCCTTCAGGAGCTGCTTCCGGCGCTCAGGACTGTCAGGCTGGCCGTGTCCTTCCTCAGCGAGGAGCCCAACGCCTCCGTCTCCGCCCTGCTGCCCTGCCTGCACGGGACGGCCAGGCTGCTGGGCAGCCAGCTGGGGGAGTGCGGGTTACAAGCGGCCCGGTCAGCCATCGCGAGGATGAGGGGAGCGATACAGAAGCGCTGGAGGATCGGAGAGGGAGAGGGTGAGGAGGGAGAGGAGGAGGAGATGCTGCTGGACAGCCCCCTGGTCCTCAGCTCGTTCCTGGACCCCCGTTTCAAGGAGCTTAGGTTCCTGAGCCCGGACGCCAGGAGTCGGCTGCACGGGAGGGTGAAGGATCTGCTGTCGGCGCAGTGGGAGGAGGGAGAGGAGGAGGCGGGAGAGGGCGAGGGAGCAGGAGCAGGAGGAGGAGGAGTGAGCTCCCGATGTCTTGCGTTCCGCAGAGGGGCACGATTTGCAGGCTGGGGAAGGCGACAGCTGCAGGATCAGCATGGTGGTTGTCGGGCGGACGGTAACAGTCAATGGTCCCTCCCCTCCCTCCCCTCCCCTCAGAGCGCTCTACGATGTCCTGCTGGGGAGGACCCCACGGAGCGCATGCCGGCAATCCAGCAGCAGCTGGAGAATTACATCGCGGAGCCCCTGTGCAAGCGCAGCTGCAGCCCGCTGGACTGGTGGCGAGGGAAGGAGCTCCGCTTCCCAGCGCTGGCGGCCTGGCCCGGCTACCTCGCCTTCCCCTCCACCGCCCGTACCCCCCGAGAGAGCCTTCGCCCCCCAGGAGAGCCCCGCCCTGCGCAGGAGGGCCACCGTGGCCCCCGAGCACTTAGACCAGATCCTGTTCCTGAACCAGAACTGCGATTTCATCGAGGGCCTCCGAGGAGGGGTCACGGGCGCGGCCGAGCGCAGGGGGGGCCAGGCCCACGCCAGGGAGACTCTCTATCAGTCGCTGGTGTCCTTCGAGAGCCAGGCCTGGCTGAGCGAGGACAGGGAGTGACACGCGCCCCCGCCACCTAGTGGAAGAGAGCGGGACTGTGCTTTTCATGTGCACTACAATCCTTCCGTTTCAAAAATAACAAGAACATCGGACACAATTTTCACTGTAGAAAAGTAGTGAGACTTTTGATTTGGAGTTTGTGGTCCTCTTTTGGGTTTGACTCGTTTGTTTGTTTCAGATTTCAGTTGCAACGGTTAAACCTTTTTGCAGAACAATGTGAAAATCAACGCAAGATTAAGGTCATAAAAACTGTTTTTTTTTTTATCACTGTATCCGTTTATTTTAGTGAAAGACTTCTAGTCAAAATGTTTGCCTTTTGAATTTCAATTTATTTTACTGTTTCTAAATGACCTTGAAGTTGAACCTTTTTTCTTTTTTTTTTAAAGTAGCTTCCATATTGCTTTTAATCTTAACTGAAGCTAAAGAAAAGAAAGCATGTGTTTGAAATCCTTCCACACTTTTAAAGGCTCACTTGTGTTACCTTTTGCAGATAGTTTCACAAACAACAACCCCAGACCCTGAAACTGTATAGAAGGTCCTGAATAAAAGATTACATTGCAAGACTGGATTCGAGAAAGTCATTAACAGTGAGTTTCTGGAGACCAGGGTCAGAGTCCATGCCTGCTTTTCAATTCCCGTTCCTTTCTAAAACCAGTATCCCATTCCATTTGAATCAATCGCAACACAATCACTGATCCGAACTGCAATCCGCTGCTTTCTGTTACAGTGAGCTGCTCACTGGGGCAATGACAAAAAGACTGGAATTGAAGTCTCTGTTTGTTTGCAATTCAATCGGCTGCAAACGAAGGCAGCTGAACAATCACAGCAAATGATCATGTTTCGAAAATATCGATTCCTCTTCCTTCCAAGGAGTTGGGAAGTGATTTATAAAAGGAATTGGAATTGATTCAGACCCTGGTCGAGACTCCCGTTTGAAGGGCAGCTGTTTTGATTTGCTGACAAAGGGCACTTACATTTTTGCAAAGTTCAGTTTAAGAAAAAAAATAAAACGCTAAATAAAAAAATAAAAAAATAACACACTTTGATTTGCTGACAATTTTTATTGATTCATTTCAACCCCATTGAACAAAACAAAGCTCCAATTGTACGAAATCACTATCAGGAACAGCATTGGTAAAAGCATATTTATTTATTTTTGTTCCTCAAAGGTGCGTAAAACAGTCATGCGTGAGAAAGCATAAAACCCCAACAAAAACGGGAGCCGTGTTTTCGAAGCGTTTCAAAAGGAGAAAAATATATATATATAACTCATTAACAGTACAAAATGTTGAAAAAAAAATCATCGAGAGAGTGCTCAAAAGGACTTGGAAAAATCACTCGGCTGTTTTTGGTTCTAGGTTTGTAAAATTAACTGACCGCTTAAAAAAAAAAAAAAAACAGGAGTTAATTAACAAAGGACACTGAAGCATGTGCTGCTGTGGTCTCCTATCACAACACACACGCTGCACACCTCTATTAGAAACATCACAGTGAATCCGTACAGCCCCATCTACAACTACACTTCCCAGCATGCCTCCTCACCTGCAATGGTGAGGGATGCTGGGAGCTGTAGTTCTTGAGCTGCAGGGAGCCTGGCTGCACACCTCTATTGGAAAGCATCGCGACTCATTCGTACACAGCGAATCCGTTCAGCCCTACAAACCCATCTTAAAATCACTCCTGTTCATTTCAAACTCTTAACACTCGCTACTGTTTGAACTTCATGCACACAGAACTCTCTTTATATCTAATCTATGTATCTATCTATAGGGGGACATATGGACGATGCAAAATAATGCAGAACAGCCTCATATGAGCCAGATGCCATCTCTCCCATATATAAAGCAATGGAAAAAATTGAAACAATTATTTAAATGAAAAATATATTCATATGTGTGCCCAAAACTTCTTTTTTTCCCAGCTATTTTCAGTATTTCCTGCATGAAAGGGGTTGCGCACCACAGCGCAGTTGAAAGATTCGTTTTCTTTTAGCCAGGTGGTCGATCGGTAGCGCAGAAGCTCCTGGTAAAGGCAGCTTGCTGAAAGCTGCTTTAGATTGCCTTTCCCTGGAATACCACAAGGGGAGGCGGAGGGGGCAGCAATGGCAAAGTGTCCAAACAGGTGATTGGGTTTGGGTTGGGTGATGGGGCTGGGGTTGGGTGATGGGGTTGGGGGATGGGGTTGGGTGACAGGGTTGGGGTTGGGTGATGGGGTTGGGTGATTGGGTTGGGGTTGGGTGATGGGGTTGGGGGATGGGGTTGGGTGATGGGGTTGGGGTTGGGTGATGTGGGTTGGGGTTGGGTGATTGGGGTTGGGTGATGGGGTTGGGTGATTGGGTTGGGGTTGGGATGGGGTTGGGGGTTGGGTTGGGGATGGGGTTGGGGTTGGGTGATTGGGTTGGGGTTGGGTGATGGGGTTGGGTGATTGGGTTGGGGTTGGGGATGGGGTTGGGTGATGGGGTTGGGGTTGGGTGATGGGGTTGGGGTTGGGTGATTGGGTTGGGGTTGGGTGATTGGGTTGGGTGATTGGGTTGGGGTTGGGTGATGGGGTTGGGTGATTGGGTTGGGTGATGGGGTTGGGGTTGGGTGATGGGGTTGGGGTTGGGTGATGGGGTTGGGGTTGGGTGATTGGGTTGGGGTTGGGTGATGGGGTTGGGTGATGGGGTTGGGTGATTGGGTTGGGTGATTGGGTTGGGTGATGGGGTTGGGGTTGGGTGATGGGATTGGGTGATGGGGTTGGGTGATTGGGTGATGGGGTGATGGGTTGGGGTTGGGTGATGGGGTTGGGGTTGGGTGATGGGTTGGGGTTGGGTGATGGGGTTGGGTGATTGGGTTGGGTGATGTGGGTTGGGGTTGGGTGATGGGGTTGGGTGATTGGGTTGGGTGATTGGGTTGGGGTTGGGTGATGGGGTTGGGTGATGGGGTTGGGTGATGGGGTTGGGTGATGGGGTTGGGTGATTGGGTTGGGGTTGGTTGATGGGGTTGGGTGATTGGGTTGGGGTTGGGTGATGGGGTTGGGTGATTGGGTTGGGGTTGGGTGATGGGATTGGGTGATGGGGTTGGGTGATTGGGTTGGGTGGTGGGGTTGGGTGATGGGGTTGGGGTTGGGTGATTGGGTTGGGTGATTGGGTTGGGGTTGGGTGATGGGGTTGGGTGATGGGATTGGGGTTGGGTGATTGGGTTGGGGTTGGTTGATGGGGTTGGGTGATTGGGTTGGGGTTGGGTGATGGGATTGGGTGATTGGGTTGGATGATTGGGTTGGAGGTTGGGGTGGGTGCTTAGTCTCTAGTGCTTAGAGAATTAAGGGGGTCCACATGAGGTCCGAACTTGAACACAACCCCTCCTCATCCTTCAGCTCCTCCCCCTCTTCATCCTTTAACTCCTCCTTCAGCTCTTCCCCCTCCTCCTCCTTCATCTCCTCCTCTTCCTTCAGCTCCTTCCCCTCCTTCAGCTCCTCCCCCTCATCCTTCAGCCCCTCCCCTCCTCATTTTCAGCCCCTCCTCCTGGAACCTCGGCCCCTCCACTCCACAGTGTGGTCTCTCACTGAGTCGTGCTGGCGGTGACTCTTCATGTGGGCGTTCCGGCTCTTAATCTTCAGAAATACTCTGAAAACACAGAGAGGGTCTGCTTAACACAAGAGCCCTCTGTAACACACACACACACACACACACACACACACACAGAGGGTCTGCTTAACACAGGAGCCCTCTGTAACACACACACACACACACACACACACACACACACACACACACAGAGGGTCTGCTTAACACAAGAGCCCTCTGTAACACACACACACACACAGAGGGTTTGCTTAACACAGGAGCCCTGTGTACAACACAGACACAGACCCACAGAGGGTCTGCTTAACACAGGAGCCCTCTGTAACACACACACACACACAGAGGGTTTGCTTAACACAGGAGCCCTGTGTACAACACAGACACAGACCCACAGAGGGTCTGCTTAACACAGGAGCCCTCTGTAACACACACACACACACACAGAGGGTCTGCTTAACACTGGAGCCCTCTGTAACACACACACACACACAGAGGGTCTGCTTAACACTGGAGCCCTCTGTAACACACACACACACACACAGAGGGTCTGCTTAACACAGGAGCCCTCTGTAACACACACACACACACACACACACACACACACACACACAAGGGGTCTGCTTAACACAGGAGCCCTCTGTAACACACACACACACACACACAAAACGCTCTCACCTTCCACACTCCTTACAGGCAAACCCCACAGCACCCCCGCGGGCAGCCTGGTCGCCCTGCGCCTGCAGGGCTCCCTTCCTGCGGGGCTTTCGGGAGCCCCCCCTCCTCCTGGGTGGCTGGGAGAGACCCTCCCTCTTACACACCGAGAGGCCAGCCTGAAACAACACACACACACACACACACAAGTGAGCAACAAACAGGAAGCCAGGTCTGCACTACACTTCATAATGAAAGGGAGGCGGTCAGTGTGAGGAGGTCCTGTATTTAATATTGAAAGGGAGGCGGTCAGTGTGCGGAGGTCCTGTATTTAATATTGAAAGGGAGGAGGTCAGTGTGCGGAGGTCCTGTATTTAATAATGAAAGGGAGGAGGTCAGTGTGCGGAGGTCCTGTATTTAATAATGAAAGGTAGGCGGTCAGTGTCGGAGGTCCTGTATTTAATAATGAAAGGTAGGCGGTCAGTGTGCGGAGGTCCTGTATTTAATATTGAAAGGGAGGAGGTCAGTGTGAGGAGGTCCTGTATTTAATATTGAAAGGGAGGAGGTCAGTGTGAGGAGGTCCTGTATTTAATATTGAAAGGGAGGCGGTCGCTGCTCTGGTCCTGTCTGTAATATTTACAGGCTGCTGGTCATTGTGTGGACTATCTGAGTGGACTGACCGGCTCCTGTCCTGAGTCTTGCTCCTCTGAATCTCGGCCAGGCTGCAGGAACTTCTTGTGCTTCTTCATGGTGTAGTAATACTCCACACACTGAGCCACTGTCTTACACTGGAGCTGGGAGACACAGGACACACACACTGAGCCACTGTCTTACACTGGAGCTGGGAGACACAGGACACACACACTGAGCCACTGTCTTACACTGGAGCTGGGAGACACAGGACACACACACTGAGCCACTGTCTTACACTGGAGCTGAGAGACACAGGACACACACACTGAGCCACTGTCTTACACTGGAGCTGAGAGACACAGGACACACACACTGTGCTTTACAATGCTTCCCTATGCGTTACCACACCTATCTGTGCTTTACAATGCTTCCCTATGCTTTACCAGACCTCTCTGTGCTTTACAATGCTTCCCTATGCTTTACCACACCTCTCTGTGCTTTACAATGCTTCTGTATGCTTTACCAGACCTCTCTGTGCTTTACAATGCTTCCCTATGCTTTACCACACCTCTCTGTGCTTTACAATGTCACTGTTCTGTGGTTTTACTATAGGAAGCTGTTCTAAGGCTAGTGCAATGCAATCGGTCTGTGAGGCAGTGCTGCTCGGCTGGTCCCTACCTCTCTCTGAATGCAGTGGAAGTCTTTGCCATGCTCAGACAGAGCCTTCTGAAACAGATTCCTCTCCTCGGGGGTCCAGTGATCTGAGCCTGGGAGGAGAGGGGAGGGGGGGCTGAGTATTACATCATCCACAGCGGGAGAACGTTTAGGAATGCTACACAGAAACATCTAAACAAAATGAAGGAACCCAGCAGCGCTGACACGCTGGTCTGCGTGACTCGGGTGCGGGTTGGGATGGTGTACCTGCGTAGTGGTAGTCCCGCAGGGGGTGCTCTGGGGCGCGCTGGGGTCCTGTAAACAGCAGGGTCTTCAGAGCAGCCTGGAGGGAGAGACAAGACAGCCATCAGGAACACGGATGAGAACACCTTTACTAGTATTAATATTATTAGCATTATTATTATTATTATTATTATTTGTAGTAGTAGTATCATGCGTGTTAATTTTAAAACAAGCTGTCCTTCCTTCACCTTTACAACTGAAGTGCAGAAGTGACTTGCCATCGATGGGCATTCAATTGCAAAGGTCAGGGAAGGACATATTTTCTCGAACCCAGCACGTTAGCGAAGGGCTTTATTGAATACCTGCCCATCAACGCTTCTGAAAGGCATGCACATACCCCTGATTATTCTTCTTGATATTACTCTTAATATTATTATTTTTATTTTATTTTATTTTTTTTCCTCACCAACACGTCGCCTTCTGCTTCATGCAGGCAGTGCAGTGCTAGCTCTGTGTTAGTGCCCCCTCCTGGCAGCGCGCTGGAACACCCCACACTCAGCAGCTTCTCCACTGTGAGACAGACAGACAGACAGACAGACAGACAGACAGACAGCTCGGAGAGTGAGTGAGTGAGTACAGAACACAGGCTACGCTTTCATCAACCATTCAAACTGCCTTCCACACTGCAGCCCAGCGCACACTCGCTTTCCTTCTCTAACCACTGAGCTACTCAAACCCACTGCCTTCCTCACCCCTGCTCTGTGTGTGTCTCTGTTCTCTGCCAGGTCTCTCCCTCACCCCTGCTCTGTGTGTCTCTGTTCTCAGCCAGGTCTCTCTCTCACCCCTGCTCTGTGTGTCTCTGTTCTCAGCCAGGTCTCTCTCTCACCCCTGCTCTGTGTGTGTCTCTGTTCAGCCAGGTCTCTCTCTCACCCCTGCTCTGTGTGTGTCTCTGTTCTCAGCCAGGTCTCTCCCTCACCCCTGCTCTGTGTGTCTCTGTTCTCAGCCAGGTCTCTCTCTCACCCCTGCTCTGTGTGTGTCTCTGTTCAGCCAGGTCTCTCTCTCACCCCTGCTCTGTGTGTCTCTGTTCTCAGCCAGGTCTCTCCCTCACCCCTGCTCTGTGTGTGTCTCTGTTCTCAGCCAGGTCTCTCCCTCACCCCTGCTCTGTGTGTCTCTGTTCTCAGCCAGGTCTCTCCCTCACCCCTGCTCTGTGTGTGTCTCTGTTCAGCCAGGTCTCTCCCTCACCCCTGCTCTGTGTGTGTCTCTGTTCAGCCAGGTCTCTCCCTCACCCCTGCTCTGTGTGTGTCTCTGTTCTCAGCCAGGTCTCTCTCTCACCCCTGCTCTGTGTGTCTCTGTTCTCAGCCAGGTCTCTCTCTCACCCCTGCTCTGTGTGTCTCTGTTCTCAGCCAGGTCTCCCCAGGGCTCCCACACCAGGCTGGCTCTGTGCTCCTCACTCCAGGCCAACGCCTCTTCTTGGAGAGGGGGGATCACAGCCTGGAACCTGGGCCCAATATTAATGCATCTGGGAGGAAAGATGGAGTACCACTCTCAACACTGCAGAGCTGTATAGAGGTCTATAGGAAAGAGAACTCCACTCTCAGCACTGCAGAGATATATAGAGGTCTATAGGAAAGAAAACTCCACACTGCAGAGCTGTATAGAGGTCTATAGGAAAGAGAACTCCACTCTCAACACTGCAGAGCTGTATAGAGGTCTATAGGAAAGAGAACTCCACTCTCAGCACTGCAGAGATATATAGAGGTCTATAGGAAAGAAAACTCCACACTGCAGAGCTGTATAGAGGTCTATAGGAAAGAGAACTCCACTCTCAACACTGCAGAGATATATAGAGGTCTATAGGAAAGAGAACTCCACTCTCAGCACTGCAGAGATATATAGAGGTCTATAGGAAAGAAAACTCCACACTGCAGAGCTGTATAGAGGTCTATAGGAAAGAGAACTCCACTCTCAACACTGCAGAGCTGTATAGAGGTCTATAGGAAAGAGAACTTGGGTTTAATCTGTGTTTAACTCGCCATACTCACGGCTCAATGGTGACCACGGTATCATCCATCATGAGGGAAATGCCATTGACGACATCTGAGGAGAGAAACAGACAATGAGCCCCCCTGAGTCCCTCCATAGCATTCACCCTGACCAAACTGAGACTGCTTGACTTTCAATAACGCTGATGAAGGCACTGGAGCACAAACGCTGGTCTGCTTGACTCAGTTTAGTTTCAATAACACTGATGAAGGCACTGGAGCCCAAACGCTGGTCTGCTTGACTCAGTTTAGTTTCAATAACACTGATGAAGGCACTGGAGCACAAACGCTGGTCTGCTTGACTCAGTTTAGTTTCAATAACACTGATGAAGGCACTGGAGCCCAAACGCTGGTCTGCTTGACTCAGTTTAGTTTCAATAACACTGATGAAGGCACTGGAGCCCAAACGCTGGTCTGCTTGACTCAGTTTAGTTTCAATAACACTGATGAAGGCACTGGAGCCCAAACGCTGGTCTGCTTGACTCAGTTTAGTTTCAATCACACTGATGAAGGCACTGGAGCACAAACGCTGGTCTGCTTGACTCAGTTTAGTTTCAATAACACTGATGAAGGCACTGGAGCCCAAACGCTGGTCTGCTTGACTCAGTTTAGTTTCAATAACACTGATGAAGGCACTGGAGCCCAAACGCTGGTCTGCTTGACTCAGTTTAGTTTCAATAACACTGATGAAGGCACTGGAGCCCAAACGCTGGTCTGCTTGACTCGTCTCTTGTGGTTTCAGTAACTCTGCTCGTTTCTCTTACCTAGCTTGGCAGTGTAGGTGCCGGTGGCTGGCACGCTGGGCGGGGCCTGCTGCAGGGTGCTAAAGTACAGCCCTGTGCCCGGGCGGAGAGGGCTGAGCATGGGAGGGGGGGTGTAGGAGACAGGGGGCTGTCCCCCAGGGTTCAGCAGGTGGCTGGCGAGGTAGACTGGTGAGCGCAGCTGTGAGGGTACAGCCCCCCCTGCCCCACGCCACGACCGGGGGTCCCCTACAGGAGGAGGGGGTGAAGAGGGTCCTCACAAACTCCAACTTCTGCTTGGATTTCTTGGTGCCTTTGGGTCTGTGCACCTGAGAGGGAGGAGGCAGAGGGAGGAGGGAGAGAGGAAAGGGAGAGAGGTGGGAGATTGGAGAGGGGGAGGAGGGAGAGAGGAGAAAGGAGAGGAGAGGAGAGGGAGAGGGGAGAGAGGGAGAGAAGGAGGAGGAGGAAAGGAGAGGAGGAGAGGAAAGGGAGGGAGAAGGGGAGGAAAGGAGAGGGAGGGAGGAGGGAGAGTGGCGAGAGGGAGGAGGGGAGGAAAGGAGGAGGAGGACAGGAGAGGGAGAGAGGAGGGGGGGGACAGGAGATGAGAGGGAGAGAGGAGAGTGAGGAGATAACAATGTCCTGTCTCTACACATACTGCACTTGTCTCAATGTGAGTGTGTTTCTCAGAGCTGGCTCACCCTGCACACCAGCTGCTGTGCTGTGGACAGGCTGTGCTCACACTGACTCGGTCCAGCTCGATCCACCGGCACCGACACCGGCATCACCAGAGGGGAGTGCATCGAGGGACACCGCTGTCCAGCCCTGTCCCTGTCCCCCTCACCATCGCAGCCCTGGGAGACATGGAGAGACAGCGAGTGAACTGTCAGTCTAATCTACACAGTGCTGGATATCTGTGAGAAGGTGCTTGAAGCCTTGGCTGATGAGGTGGAGGGCAGTGCGGATGTCAGCTCTCTCACGGGGCTCGGTGTTACCTGGTTAGACAGCGCTGCTCCAGGAGGGACCCCATAGTCTTCACACAGAGAGCCTCGCTCCCCTTCTCCTCTTGGCCCCCACTCACTCCTCACACCCCCCCTGCAGGAGACACACACACACAATGCATGAGATACAGAACTCAGGGAAGCCTGGTCAACACAAGGTCTTAATAGAAACACTGAAAGAAACAGATTCAATAACAAACGTTTCCACTAGAAGTCTTTCTCAGTGTCTTCAGTGTAAATTCAATGGCAAACGTTTCCACTAGAAGTCTTTCTCAGCGTCTTCAGTGTAAATTCAATGGCAAACGTTTCCACTAGAAGTCTTTCTCAGTGTCTTCAGTGTAAATTCAATGGCAAACGTTTCCACTAGAAGTCTCTCTCAGTGTCTTCAGTGTCAATTCAGTGAGAATCGTTTCCACTGGAAGTTGCTCAGTGTGTTCAGTGGTAGTCAGAGCTGTGTTTTGATCTGTGTGTCAGTGCAGCAACCCTGCCTCATCCTGTCCCTACCTCTCTCCTGAAGATGCCCGCTCCCCGGCGCTGGGGAAGGTGAAGATCTGCTCTTCCTGCGGATTAGAGACAGAACGGTGAGGCTCCAGCAGAGACAACGAGCAGCCTGAACACTCCCACAATATATGCACTGGGACCCTTATACACGCTTACCACAGGAACACAGCACAGTGTGATACAGCACAAGCATGGTGAAGAAGCACAGAGAGGTATGGTAAAGCATAGGGAAGCATTGTAAAGCACAGAGAGGTCTGGTAAAGCATAGGGAAGCATTGTAAAGCACAGAGAGGTCTGGTAAAGCATAGGGAAGCATTGTAAAGCACAGAGAGGTCTGGTAAAGCATAGGGAAGCATTGTAAAGCACAGAGAGGTCTGGTAAAGCATAGGGAAGCATTGTAAAGCACAGAGAGGTCTGGTAAAGCATAGGGAAGCATTGTAAAGCACAGAGAGGTCTGGTAAAGCATAGGGAAGCATTGTAAAGCACAGAGAGGTGTGGTAAAGCATAGGGAAGCATTGTAAAGCACAGAGAGGTATGGTAAAGCATAGAGAAGCATTGTAAAGCACAGAGAGGTCTGGTAAAGCATAGGGAAGCATTGTAAAGCACAGAGAGGTGTGGTAAAGCATAGGGAAGCATTGTAAAGCACAGAGAGGTCTGGTAAAGCATAGGGAAGCATTGTAAAGCACAGAGAGGTCTGGTAAAGCATAGGGAAGCATTGTAAAGCACAGAGAGGTCTGGTAAAGCATAGGGAAGCATTGTAAAGCACAGAGAGGTCTGGTAAAGCATAGGCAAGCATTGTAAAGCACATAGAGGGATGGTAAAGCATAGGGAAGCATTGTAAAGCACAGAGAGGTCTGGTAAAGCATAGGGAAGCATTGTAAAGCACAGAGAGGTCTGGTAAAGCATAGGGAAGCATTGTGAAGCACAGAGAGGTCTGGTAAAGCACACGGAAGCATTGTAAAGCACAGAGAGGTGTGGTAAAGCATAGGGAAGCATTGTAAAGCACAGAGAGGTGTAGTAAAGCATAGGGAAGCATTGTAAAGCACAGAGAGGTCTGGTAAAGTATATTAAGAAACAGGACAGACCAGGATGCACTATGTTAAATGCAGAGTATAAACATGGGGGGGCTGCCAAAAACACAGTCCTAAAAAGCACGGCAAACTTTTGTAAGGGGAAAACTGCGTTACTAAAAAGCAAAAAGTAAGAAAATTAACCACCATATCCCTCATTATAACTCATTACAACCACTCCCCAGCGCAGAGAGTCACGTGCAGTACCTGTATACAGTGGTAGGAGGTGCTGTTGCTGCTGCTGCTGCTGTCAGCAGCTGGGTGTCTGTCTGTGCTGAAGGACGCCATGGCAACCTGGCTCGGGGAGACCAGGCTAGTGGGGTTCAGGGGGCGCCGAAGACGCTGTCTCCGGGGGGGGGCAGAGGAGGCTTTATGAGGGAAAGATAGAGATAGGGAAGGAGGGGCGGAGTAGGGCTGAGTCTTACTCTTCCTCTCCCTCCTCCTCCTCGCCTCTGCTTTCAGGCTGGGCGCCCTCGTGTGGCCAGGGGCGGTAGTGGCAGAGAAAGGAGGGGGGGCAGGGGGGCTGGAGGAGGCCGGGCAAGGGGGAGCGAGCTGGCTTTCCAGACTGGTGAGGGGATCGGGAATGGGGAAGGGAGGTAAGGCGGTGGTGGCGCCCCCCAGTGGTGGCTCAGGGAACTGCTCCTGCTGGTTGCTGTTGCACAGCAGCTGCTGCAGAAGAGAGGTGGCTTGGTTCTGTTCATGAGCCAGCTGGAGGTACTCTGCCAGCCCCGCGGGGCCCACAGCCCGGGACGGAGGCCCCTGACCAGGGCAGCGGGGCAGAAAGTGCTTCTCCAGCCTCAGGAGCTCCGGGAGAAAGCTGGCCAGCTCCTGTCCGAGCTCCCTGTCCGTGCTGCCCTGCTCTCCAGTGTTGAGAAGGGCCAGGGGGCTAGCTGTGAGGCTGGGGGGCCAGGGGAAGCTAGGTGCAGGGGAGGGGGAAGGGAATAGGGGCTGGGGCTCCAGTCCTGGTGGCTGGACGGAGCTAGAAGAAAGCAGGGTAGCGAGCACGGGCGGAAGGGGGAGAGGGAGCTGGGGGGTGGGTAGAGAAGGTGGGCTGGGATTAGGGTTAGGGAAGTTAATGCCAGTGAACCCAGAGCTGGAGGAGAAAGACCAGGAAGACACTGCAGGACTGGGAGCAGTCACGCTCTCATACTGGTTCGGAGGACTGGTGAGCGCTGGCTTCTCGTCCCCTTGCCCCGCTGCTGACACAGACTGGCTGGTGAATTTGCCGCAGTGGTGGTTCGGACTGGGAGGCTGGGGAGCTGGCCAGTCAGGGTTGCTGGTTCCAGTGGTGCGGGGCTGGGCGGGACCCCGGACAGGTGCAGCCCCGCCCCCAAGGCTCGCCGTGTTGGATGCTGGAGTGCCGCAGCAGGGAGCGCACGTCACAGTAGCTCCTGGTGCAGCCCGGCTTGGGGCAGGAGAAGGGCTTCGACCGACGGTGAGTCTGCAAGTGAACAGAGCTGGAGGAAAGAGGGAGAGAGCGGGGTAGATTACTGGAGAGCTGGAGGAAAGAGGGAGAGAGCAGGGTAAAATACTGGAGAGCTGGGGAGAGAGCGGGGTAAAATACTGGAGAGCTGGGGAGAGAGGGGGAGAGCGGGGTAAAATACTGGAGAGCTGGGGAGAGAGGGAGAGAGCGGGGTAAAATACTGGAGAGCTGGGGAGAGAGGGGGAGAGCGGGGTAAAATACTGGAGAGCTGGGGAGAGGGGAGAGCGGGTAAAATACTGGAGAGCTGGGGAGAGAGGGAGAGAGCGGGGTAAAATACTGGAGAGCTGGGGAGAGAGCAGGGTAAAATACTGGAGAGCTGGGGAGAGAGGGAGAGAGCGGGGTAGATTACTGGAGAGCTGGGGAGAGAGGGAGAGAGCAAGAGGAGGGGGGGTCTCTTACAGGTGGTCCTGTCTCTTGAACCTCTTGCTGCAGATCTGGCAGCAGTGAGGTCTGTGCTGGCTGTGTGTGACGAGGTGTTTGTTCAGGCTGCTGCTGCTGCTAAACTGCTTTTCACACAGACAGCACTCCTGCTGGGGGGGCGAGGGGGCCTTCTCTCCCCGCACAGGCACTGCGCTGGACACCCCCGGAGAATTCTCCACACAGGGGCCACAGCCGGGGCCCAGACCTGAGAGAGCAGGAGAGGAGTTACTGGGATATACAGACACAACAAACCACACACACACACACACACACACAGACACAACAAACCACACACACACAGACACACACACACAGACACAACAACACACACACACACAACACACACACACACACACACACACACACACAACAAACCACACACACACACACACACACACACACACACAACAAACCACACACACACACACACACTCTCACACACACACACATACTCTCTCTCTCACTCACACACACACACACACACACACACACACACTCTCATACACACACACACTCTCTCTCTCACTCACACACACACACACACACTCACTCTCTCACTCACACACACACTCACTCTCTCACTCACACACACACTCTCACCCATGCACAGAGAGACACTCCCTCACTCTCCCTCTCTCTCTCACACAGTGTCTCCAGTACCCTGGTAATCTCCCAGTGACAGCCGCTGCTCCTTGGCTGTGTCTCTGTGCAGGCTGGGTGCGGGGCTCCAGCGAGGGTCACCCCTCATCTAGGGGGCTCCTGGGGTTCTGGGGGGGGCAGGTCGAAGAGGGTGAGTTTGTCCGACTCCAACAGCAGCCCCCTGCTGGGACTGGCTGCTCCCTCCCCCCCGTAGGAGTCCTGGACTCTCAGAATCAGGGGCAGGGTCACGTACTGCTGCACGGCGTCCTCCACCTCCTCCCCCTTCCTGGCAGGCTCGTCCATCACTGTGCCTGGGTCCAGAACAGAGATGACATCACAATCAGTGTGCCTGGGTCCAGAACAGAGATGACATCACAATCACTGTGCCTGGGTCCAGAACAGAGATGACATCACAATCACTGTGCCTGGGTCCAGAACAGAGATGACATCACAATCACTGTGCCTGGGTCCAGAGCAGAGATGACATCACAATCACTGTGCCTGGGTCCAGAACAGAGATGACATCACAATCACTGTGCCTGGGTCCAGAACAGAGATGACATCACAATCACTGTGCCTGGGTCCAGAGCAGAGATGACATCACAATCACTGTGCCTGGGTCCAGAGCAGAGATGACATCACAATCACTGTGCCTGGGTCCAGAACAGAGATGACATCACAATCACTGTGCCTGGGTCCAGAACAGAGATGACATCACAATCACTGTGCCTGGGTCCAGAACAGAGATGACATCACAATCACTGTGCCTGGGTCCAGAACAGAGATGACATCACAATCACTGTGCCTGGGTCCAGAGCAGAGATGACATCACAATCACTGTGTCTGGGTCCAGAGCAGAGATGGGAAATTCTATAGGAAATTGATTTTTTGTTTCAATTCATGACAAATCTCGAGTCGTTCTAATAAATTTTCCCAAACGAAATATGAAGTCAATTTAGCAAAAAAAAAAAAAACACCAAAAAACCAGAGAAAGATAAGAGCTGCAGGTTCATCAAATCTGTGAAATGAATAAATAAAAACATGAAATCAATCAATAACCTGACAGGAGGCAAGATTTTAACGAGCTTAATCAATTAAAAACACCACCCTCGATGTTATACATCGACTTGTTCACTGTGTAAAGTGAATATAATCGGGAGAGATCGTATATATATATATATATATATATATATATATATATATATATATATATATATATATATATATATATGATCCGAATCGCCGCATATCGACGCCCAAATCCTCCTTCATTGGTAACCATTAATATATATATATATATATATATATATATATATATATATATATATATATATATATATATATATATATATATATATATGTCACTTACCTTGTGTTTATATGTATTTATATCGGCAACAGCAACCGAATTTATTCGAAATGAGCGATGATAATTATTTTTTATTTTATTTTTTCCCCAAATGATAATTTATACTCTTTGTAGGAGAGGCAGCCTTGCTTGCAATCCGGGGGCGTTAGTAGTGAAAATAATGCTCTTAATAATAATTATAATTATAAAGCTTCTCTGTTTGTTTGTTTGTTTTTTTCAAACGGCAAGCAGCCCTCGGTCACGTGGCGGCGCGCGGACGGGTTAACTTCACCTCCACGTGCAACGGACGCTGAGCTTCCAGGCAGGGGCGGGTCTTGGCGTGCGCGTTGTTTGGTGTGTACCAATCGGGAGCGGCTGCGCGTGTAATTGGCAGCTTTTGTGCCCAATCGAACACTGGGAATAGCGGTGGGCGGGGTTGGGGGGGGAACAGTGGCGGACGGACGGGCGCCGGGGCGGGGAACGCCCGTTGAAGCGCTTGTTTACAAAAATAAAAACCGATTTGAGATAAAAAAAAAAACAAACTAAACAAACAAACAACAACAACAAAACAAAACAAAAAAAAAACAATTGACGCGATTTTACAATAAACGGTTCTGTTAATACCCCAAAAGGCTTAGCCCG
>CM060281.1:215000-218284 GCA_030684275.1 Acipenser oxyrinchus oxyrinchus | reverse complement strand
ATAAATATATGCAGGGGATGTGAATGAGACAGTGTAAACAAGCTAGAGGAAGATGTTTTGGTCATTAATCTTTTAACGTTTGTTTGTTTTTTTTAGGTCAGTTAATTAGTAATCATTCAGGCTGTATTATTATTATTATTATTATTATTATTATTATTATTATTATTATTGTGATGTTATTATTATATAAACAAAAACAGTTAACTGCTTGTATTTGGTGTTGAAAGGCCGTAGTTTTGCTGTTACATGTTTTTTTTTAATGTCCGTTGATATTGTCCTTTTTTAGAAAAAATAAATAAATAAATAAAAGTAAGTTTGTAACCCTGCTCAAACTCCTGGCTCCTGATCATTTCAATATTAATAATACTAGACTTCATTGAGGGGAGCTCTGAACCCCAGGACTGGGTGCAGCAGCAGCAGCAGGGCTAGTGTGAGTTTGTAACCCTGCTCAAACTCCTGGCTCCTGATCATTTCAATATTAATAATAATAGACTTCATTGAGGGGAGCTCTGAACCCCAGGACTGGGTGCAGCAGCAGCAGCAGGGGCTAGTGTGAGTTTGTAACCCTGCTCAAACTCCTGGCTCCTGATAATTTCAATATTAATAATAATAGACTTCATTGAGGGAGCTCTGAACCCCAGGACTGGGTGCAGCAGCAGCAGCAGCAGCAGAGCTAGTGTGAGTTTGTAACCCTGCTCAAACTCCTGGCTCCTGATCATTTCAATATTAATAATAATAGACTTCATTGAGGGAGCTCTGAACCCCAGGACTGGGTGCAGCAGCAGCAGCAGCAGCAGGCTAGTGTGAGTTTGTAACCCTGCTCAAACTCCTGGCTCCTGATCATTTCAATATTAATAATAATAGACTTCACTGAGGGGAGCTCTGAACCCCAGGACTGGGTGCAGCAGCAGCAGCAGCAGCAGCAGGGCTAGTGTGAGTTTGTAACCCTGCTCAAACTCCTGGCTCCTGATCATTTCAATATTAATAATACTAGACTTCATTGAGGGGAGCTCTGAACCCCAGGACTGGGTGCAGCAGCAGCAGCAGCAGCAGGGCTAGTGTGAGTTTGTAACCCTGCTCAAACTCCTGGCTCCTGATCATTTCAATATTAATAATAATAGACTTCATTGAGGGGAGCTCTGAACCCCAGGACTGGGTGCAGCAGCAGCAGCAGGGCTAGTGTGAGTTTGTAACCCTGCTCAAACTCCTGGCTCCTGATCATTTCAATATTAATAATAATAGACTTCATTGAGGGGAGCTCTGAACCCCAGGACTGGGTGCAGCAGCAGCAGCAGAGCTAGTGTGAGTTTGTAACCCTGCTCAAACTCCTGGCTCCTGATCATTTCAATATTAATAATAATAGACTTCATTGAGGGGTGCTCTGAACCCCAGGACTGGGTGCAGCAGCAGCAGCAGCAGCAGGGCTAGTGTGAGTTTGTAACCCTGCTCAAACTCCTGGCTCCTGATCACTTCAATATTAATAATAATAGACTTCATTGAGGGGAGCTCTGAACCCCAGGACTGGGTGCAGCAGCAGCAGCAGGGCTAGTGTGAGTTTGTAACCCTGCTCAAACTCCTGGCTCCTGATCACTTCAATGTTAGACTTCACTGAGGGGAGATGAGTACTAATGTGTTTTCTTTGCTCTGTTTTGTGCAGATCTCTCTCTTGGAACTCAACTTCCTTCCAACCACAGGGACCAAGCTTAGCAAGCAGCAGCTAATTCTTGCCCGTGAGTTCACATCTCGCAGCAGTCACATCTCTGTATCTGAAGCAGTCACATCTCTGTATCTGAAGCAGTCACATCTCTGTGTGAAGCAGTCACATCTCTGTATCTGAAGCAGTCACATCTCTGTGTGAAGCAGTCACATCTGTATCTGAAGCAGTCACATCTGTATCTGAAGCAGTCACATCTCTGTATCTGAAGCAGTCACATCTCTGTGTCTCTGAAGCAGTCACATCTCTGTATCTGAAGCAGTCACAGCGCTGTCTCTGAAGCAGTCACATCTCTGTATCTGAAGCAGTCACATCTCTGTATCTGAAGCAGTCACATGAAGCAGTCACATCTCTGTGTGAAGCAGTCACATCTCTGTATCTGAAGCAGTCACATCTCTGTGTGAAGCAGTCACATCTGTATCTGAAGCAGTCACATCTCTGTATCTGAAGCAGTCACATCTCTGTATCTGAAGCAGTCACATCTCTGTATCTGAAGCAGTCACATCTGTGTCTGAAGCAGTCACATCTGTGTCTGAAGCAGTCACATCTGTGTCTGAAGCAGTCACATGAAGCAGTCACATCTCTGTGTGAAGCAGTCACATCTCTGTATCTGAAGCAGTCACAGCTCTGTCTCTGAAGCAGTCACATCTCTGTATCTGAAGCAGTCACATCTCTGTATCTGAAGCAGTCACATGAAGCAGTCACATCTCTGTGTGAAGCAGTCACATCTCTGTATCTGAAGCAGTCACATCTCTGTATCTGAAGCAGTCACATCTCTGTGTGAAGCAGTCACATCTGTATCTGAAGCAGTCACATCTGTATCTGAAGCAGTCACATCTCTGTATCTGAAGCAGTCACATCTCTGTATCTGAAGCAGTCACATCTCTGTATCTGAAGCAGTCACATCTGTGTCTGAAGCAGTCACATCTGTGTCTCTCTCTCTCCTGTCTCTCCCCTCTCTATCTCCCCCTCCCTCTGTCTCCTCTCTCCCTCCCTCCCTCCCTCCCTCCCCCGCTCTTTCTCCCAGGTGATATTCTCGAGATCGGTGCTCAGTGGAGTATTCTGAAGAAGCTCATCCCCTCCTTCGAGAGGTACATGGCTCAGCTCATGTGCTACTACTTCGACTACAAGTGAGTATCGCAAAATCACGACAGCTTTATTCAGCAGGTTTCTTTCGACTCTATGAAGCTAAAGGAGTTAATTTTATAGGGAGATGCAACACTTCTGTCCAGAGCTGTAGGTTTCGTCCTCCTTATCGGCCTTGCTTGTTCCTGTCAGCTGCACCAGCTCCAGGGGTCGCGTGCTTGCTACACTGCGGTCAGGCTGAGGGAGTTGTGAGCTGCAGGAATTAAACTCTGTCCCGTGTTAGTTCTATAAACAGAATGCACCGGTTTAGCAACTGTTCATTTGAGTGGACAGTCTGAATGAATGGATGTTGAATCGGTGAGAAACGCAGGTGTTGAATCTCCTTAACCCTTTAAACCTAAGAAACTGAAGAGGGGGTCAGGGGGAGGGGGGACGCAAGGACAAATGTAACGGGAGCGAATGCAGGGACCGCGTGTTAATGGTA
>CM060281.1:155000-210000 GCA_030684275.1 Acipenser oxyrinchus oxyrinchus | reverse complement strand
TCTCTCAGCTGACAGTCCACCTCCGCTGTCCCCCTCTCCCTCTCCTCTCCCCTCCCCTCTCTCCTCCTCGCCATCTTCCCCCCAGCTACTCTCCCCCTCCCTCCCTCTCCTCCTCTCCCTCCTCCACTGTCTCTCTCCCCCTGCTCTCCCCTCTCCCTCCTCTCCCTCCCTCTCTCCCTCCCTCTCCGCTCCCTGTCTCGCCCTCCCTCCTCTCTCCCCTCCCTCCTCCCCTCTCCTCTCTCTCACCTCTCGCCCTGCCTCACTCCCTCTCTCCCCTCCCTCTCTCCTCCTCCTCTCTCCCTCTCTCTCTCCAGTCTCTCTCTCTCCCTCCCTCCCTCTCCTCCTCTCTCCCTCTCCTCCTCCACCCCTCCCTCTCTCTCTCCCGCTCCAGCTCTCGCTCTCACATCCCCCTCTCCCCTCTCCCTCCCTCCCCTCCCTCTCCTCTCTCCCTCCTCTCCCTCCTCCCCTCTCCCCCCTCCCCTCCTCCCTCCCTCTCCAGCTCGGCTCTCCTCTCCTGCCCCACTGTCTCCCCTCCCTCTCTCTCCCCCTCCCTCTCTCCTCCAGCCAGCTGCCGATCTGCTCGTCTCAGCCCCGCTCTCTCCCCCTCCCTCCCTCTCTCTCCTCCTCTCCAGCCAGCTGGACATGTCGTCTGACAGACCTGTCCCCCCTCCCCTCCCCCGGGTCCCTCTCTCTCCCAGCCAGCTGGAAATGATCGCTCTCAGACCTGTCCCCCCTCCCTCCTCCCCAGGGTCCATCGAGTACGCCAGCCAGCTGGAAATGATCGTCTGAGAGACCTGTCCCCCCTCCCCCCTCCCCCAGGGTCCATCGAGTCGCCAGCCAGCTGGAAATGATCGTCTGAGAGACCTGTCCCCCCTCCCCTCCCCTCCCCAGGGTCCATCGAGTACGCCAGCCAGCTGGAAATGATCGTCTGAGAGACCTGTCCCCCCTCCCCTCCCCCAGGGTCCATCGAGTACGCCAGCCAGCTGGAAATGATCGTCTGAGAGACCTGTCCCCCTCCTCCCTCCCCCAGGGTCCATCGAGTCACGCCAGCCAGCTGGAAATGATCGTCTGAGAGACCTGTCCCCTCCCTCTCTCCTCCCGGTCCATCCAGCACGCCTGCCAGCTGGCATGATCATCTGCCTGTCCTCCCTCCCTCTCCCTCTCCCCTCTCCCCTCTCCCTCTCCCCCTCGATCGCCTCGCCCCCTCCCCTCCCTCTCCCTCCCCTCTCCTCTCCCTCTCCCCTCCCCCCTCTCCTCCCCTCTCCCCTCCCCGCCCTCTCCCTCTCCCCTCTCCCCCCTCCCCCCTCCCCCTCCCTCTCCCCTCCCTCCCTCTCCCCTCCCCCTCCCTCTCCCTCCTCCTCTCCCTCTCCCCTCTCCCTCTCCCCTCCCTCCCTCCCTCTCCCCTCTCCCTCCCTCTCCTCTCCCTCTCCCCTCTCCTCTCCCCTCTCTCCCTCCCCTCTCTCCCTCTCCCCTCTCTCCCTCTCCCCTCTCCCATCTCCCTCTCTCCCCTCCCTCTCTCCCCTCTCCCTCCCTCCCCTCCCTCCCTCCCCTCTCCCTCCCTCCCTCTCCTCTCCCCTCTCCCTCCTCCCTCCCTCTCCCTCCCTCCCCCTCCCCTCCTCCCTCCCTCCCCTCTCTGATAAATTGAAAGTTGTCATGTTTGTTTATGGTGTGGTGGAGTTGCAGATGAAACCAGAGGCAACTCTCTCAAGCAACCCAGCCGCAATTTGGGGGCATTTTTTCCAGAAAGATTCTTTTGGGTCCCTTTTCTGGAATTTCATTTCTAGATCTCTGTGTTTTTTTTTTGTTTGTTTTTTTTGAAAAAAATATGTACAAAGCATCAAAGATGTTTTTCAGTGCTGTCTGCAAAACGCCAGCGGCCCGTCTGGACCCCACGTTACAATAAATACTTACACCTGCCTGCTGTTTCTTTTTTTAAAGAGACAGTTTTGCATTTAAGAATTTGGGTCGAGGAACCAATTGCTGTAATATATAATGAATAATAAAACATTTTAAAAGACAAAAAAACGCTTTTCTTACTTCATTGCTTGAGCCGCGCTGCAGCGGTGCAGCCCTAACTACAACTACACTTCCCAGCATGCCTCGTCCCCTGCCATGGTGAGGGATGCTGGGAGCTGTAGTTCTTGAGCTGCAGGGAGCCTGGCTGCACACCTCTATTAGAAACATCATGTAAAGAAAGCATCGCGCCTCATCCGTACACAGCGAATCCGTCCAGTCCTGGCAGAAAAAAGTTGTCTGAAAGTTTTCCTCACCCGGGACGCATTGCTTTGTAAACATTTTAATCCCGTCTCGATGTATTAATCAAATCTGCGACGGAGAGGTGGGTTTCAAAAATGCACGGGGTTTTAATTCAGCCGAGCACGCTGCAGTAATTAGATCTCGCAATGATCAATTAGCTTCTATTGACACACGTGAATGAGCGTGCGGGCCGCGGGTTGATAAATATCGAGGCGTGTTTGGGGTGATCGTGCAGTTCGGTTTGTGCTGAGGACGGACGGACGGACGGACTGACTGACGGACTGACTGACTGACTGACTGACTGACTGACATGTTTGTAGCTGTTTTTAGATTTCTTGCTTTAGACGCCAGTTCCAGGACTCGACTCTATTTGAATATTATTATAAATCGTGCTCGACGTTAATAAATGCATGTATGTGTTATCCTAACCTGAACCCGAGGCTCCGAGGAGACTCTAATGCACTGCGCATGCGGGTGTGGCGCCGCGCTGTCTCTCTGAGTGATCCACAGACAGCACTGTGTTCATTTTTTGGGGGTTAATATTGTTTTGTACGACGCCCTTCCTAGTTAAAGTAGTCTCGATAATCCACGTGTATCATTATGATGGAGCGTTTCTCTCGCGAATTTGCATTAACACGCGCGTTCTTGTGTAAATGTGCGCAGCTGTGGGGGTACGCTCTGCGGCTGCGCGTTGCTCCGCACCTGTTTGGCAGGTGAGTCCCTTCCTTCACTGGTTTGGTTTAGCGATCGGTTCCCTTTTTAAATGTGTTGCGCGTATCTTGCAGGGTGAGTTGAGGCGTCGCTGTGTGGTTTGTGTCGTGGACTCCCTGCGGTAACCTGTCTTCATGGGTTTCATCTCTTCTGCGTAGTGTATTTGGATGCTGTGATTAAGGGTTTAGTATTTAGTATAACACAGCTACCTTATGTGCTGGTTCACAGCTTGTAGCGTGTTCTGTGTTGGTTTGATCACATTGGGGGGGCACTGTGTGTGTGTGTGTGTCTGTGTTGGTTTGATCACATTGGGGGCACTGTGTGTGTGTGTGTGTGTCTGTGTTGGTTTGATCACATTGGGGGCACTGTGTGTGTGTGTGTGTGTTCTGTGTTGGTTTGATCACATTGGGGGGGCACTGTGTGTGTGTGTGTGTGTGTGTGTGTGTTCTGTGTTGGTTTGATCACATTGGGGGGGCACTGTGTGTGTGTGTGTGTGTGTGTGTTCTGTGTTGGTTTGATCACATTGGGGGGGCACTGTTTGTGTGTGTGTGTTCTGTGTTGGTTTGATCACATTGGGGGGGCACTGTGTGTGTGTGTGTTCTGTGTTGGTTTGATCACATTGGGGGGGCACTGTGTGTGTGTGTGTGTGTGTGTTCTGTGTTGGTTTGATCACATTGGGGGGGCACTGTGTGTGTGTGTGTGTGTTCTGTGTTGGTTTGATCACATTGGGGGGGCACTGTGTGTGTGTGTGTTCTGTGTTGGTTTGATCACATTGGGGGGGCACTGTGTGTGTGTGTGTGTGTGTGTGTGTGTGTGTGTGTGTGTGTGTGTGCCCTGTGTTGGTTTGATCACATTAGGGGGGGCACTCTTGTGGTTGGTTGTTTTCTGTTTGGTCGTTAGACCCTCCTAAGATGTCGCATGCTGGAAATGCAATTCCTATTTTAATCCATGCTCGTTATATTTTATATAAAATAGTCCCAGATTAAAGAATGTGTTCTCTCCCCTTCCCAGGTGGCTGGGTTGAAAGGGGTGAAGTGATGTGGATCCCTAAAGCTGAATCTCCTCTCAGGTAGGGCACGGCTTGCTTGTGTGATTTCCTGTTCGTTGTGTTGCCTTATCTCTGAGCGGTCCTGGTTTTGACTGGAGGTCCTGGTTTTGTAGGTGCAGCTTGTTCTGAATTGCACAGGTCTGTCTGCGTTGATTCCCCTGGCAGGTACATCTGTGTGCTTGTGGAGTGTGTTCCTGTCCATTTCACAGCCCGGACTGTGTGTCTCCAGATTGGGCTGGAGAGGAGGTAAGACCAGCTCTCTTTACATTGATTGTAATAAGTGACTTCTGTCTAACTTGGATAAGCTGGCTCCATGCAATAGATAACTTGCTAGACTTCTCAACTCTGAAATGAACTGTAGGAAGTTCAGCTGAACAAGGCATGCATTTGTAAGCAGTTCTGAATGTGTTGGTTTGATTGATCAGTGTAGACCAGCTCTTTTTTTATTATTCAGATGCAGTTCACAGACTGGTGGGTTCAGAGTTCCTTGGCCGGTATAATGGACAGCTCCCTGTCCATGGTCTCCTTTCAATCTGAGCAGCCTGGATTGACTGTCATGTTGTTATTGCTGAAGACAGGGGGCGCTACAGAGGTGGACCTGTGTGCTTGAGCCGATTCCACTGGCAGGTAAGTCTTCATGCTTTGAGATTCTGTTCCTGTGTTTTCATAGCCCTGGTCTCTGAGCAGCCCTGACTGTCTGCTCTGTCTCGCATTGAGGGGAGTGTGGAGTCTGACCCCTGCTGGACAGGAGGAGGGAGTGAAGCCGCTGCTGCTCCTCGCACTTCCATCCTGGTTTGTGTTTTGAAAGCGTAGCTCCCTTTTACACAAAGCTTGTTTAACGTCTTGAGCAGAGATGGAATCTGTTTTTTGTAAAGGTGTTTATTTTTAACACTAAATGTTACTTGATCAGCTGCTTCCAGTTAGAGTGCATTTTTAATTTTTTTCCCATGGAGGTGTGGAATTGATTTGCAGGGTTTCGTTTCTTTTTCAGCTGCAGTGTGAGCGCTGGGAGTCCTCCTGTGTGGATGTGAAGGAGCTGCAGCCTCAACATCAGCGCTGCGTTCCACGATGAAGCAGCAATTGTACTGTGCTGCTGGGGTTTAGTGTCCAGTGTTTGGTGTGGTTGCTGTGTTTTGAAAGTTAAACAAGTGTGCTGGAGTCTGTGGATGGTGTGTGTGTGTGTGTGTGTGTGTGTGTGTGTGTGTGTGTGTGTGTGTGTGTGTGTGTGTGTGTGCAGGAGAGGCTGTGTGTGTGTGTGTGCAGGAGAGCGCTGTGTGTGTGTGTGTGCAGGAGAGCCGTGTGTGTGTGTGTGCAGGAGAGCTGTGTGTGTGTCAGTGTGTGAGGGAGAGAGCTGTGTGTGTGTGTGTGTGTGTGTGTGCAGGAGAGAGCTGTGTGTGTGTGTGTGTGTGTGTGTGTGTGTGTGTGTAGTGAGTGTGCAGTGTGTGTGTGTGTGTGTGTGTGTGTGTGTGTGTGTGTGTGTGTGTGCAGGAGAGCTGTGTGTGTGTGTGTGTGTGTGTGTGTGTGTGTGTGTGTGTGTGTGTGTGCAGGAGAGAGCTGTGTGTGTGTGTGTGTGTGTGTGTGTGTGCAGGAGAGAGCGTGTGTGTGTGTGTGTGTGCAGGAGAGCGTGTGTGTGTGTGTGTGTGTGTGTGTGCAGTGAGTGTGTGTGTGTGTGTGTGTGCAGGAGATGTGTGTGTGTGTGCAGGAGAGAGCTGTGTGTGTGTGTGTGTGTGCAGGAGAGAGCTGTGTGTGTGTGTGTGCAGGGAGAGCGTGTGTGTGTGTGTGTGTGTGCAGGAGAGAGCTGTGTGTGTGTGTGTGTGTGTGTGTGTGTGTGCAGGAGAGAGCTGTGTGTGTGTGTGTGTGTGTAGTGTGCAGGAGAGAGCGTGTGTGTGTGTGTGTGTGTGTGCAGGGAGAGCTGCTGTGTGTGTGTGTGTGTGCAGGAGAGAGCTGTGTGTGTGTGTGCAGGAGAGAGCTGCGTGTGTGTGTGTGTGTGTGTGTGTGTGTGTGTGTGCAGGGAGAGAGCGCTGTGTGTGTGTGTGTGTGTGCAGGAGAGAGCGCTGTGTGTGTGTGTGCAGGAGAGAGCTGTGTGTGTGTGTGTGTGTGCAGGAGAGAGCTGTGTGTGTGTGTGTAGTGTGAGAGTGTGTGCTGTGTGTGTGTGTGTGTGTGCAGGGAGAGAGCGCTGTGTGTGTGTGTGTGTGTGTGTGCAGGAGAGAAGCTGTGTGTGTGTGTGTGTGTGCAGAGAGTGTGTGTGTGTGTGTGTGTGTGTGTGTGTGCAGGGTGTGTGTGTCAGTGTGGTTATGAAAGCAGAATGATTTTTTTTTCTGTTCTTTGTGTTTTTTACCAATGGCAGCTGTACAGGTTCTGTATGATTAGTTTTAATGTAATCCAGTTCAATGTTTGAATCCTTTTCTTTAAACCAGTTATAAAGTGATTGTCCTGAAACCTGGTTTTGTCTGCTTTCCGATTCCTGAACCCTGTCTCCTCGTTGCTTTCCGATTCCTGAACCCTGTCTCCTCGTTGCTTTCCGATTCCTGAACCCTGTCTCCTGTTGCTTTCCGATTCCTGAACCCTGTCTCTTCGTTGCTTCTGATTCCTGAACCCTGTCTCCTCGTTGCTTTCGATTCCTGAACCCTGTCTCCTCGTTGCTTTCTGATTCCTGAACCCTGTCTCCTCGTTGCCTCTGATTCCTGAACCCTGTCTCCTCGTTGCTTTCCGATTCCTGAACCCTGTCTCCTGTTGTTCCGATTCCTGAACCCTGTCTCCGTTGCCTCTGATTCCTGAACCCTGTCTCCTCGTTGCTTTCTGATTCCTGAACCCTGTCTCCTCGTTGCTTTCTGATTCCTGAACCCTGTCTCCTCGTTGCTTTCTGATTCCTGAACCCTGTCTCCTCGTTGCCTCTGATTCCTGAACCCTGTCTCCTCGTTGCTTTCTGATTCCTGAACCCTGTCTCCTCGTTGCCTCTGATTCCTGAACCCTGTCTCCTCGTTGCTTTCTGATTCCTGAACCCTGTCTCCTCGTTGCTTTCTGATTCCTGAACCCTGTCTCCTCGTTGCTTTCTGATTCCTGAACCCTGTCTCCTCGTTGCTTTCTGATTCCTGAACCCTGTCTCCTCGTTGCTTTCTGATTCCTGAACCCTGTCTCCTCGTTGCTTTCTGATTCCTGAACCCTGTCTCCTCGTTGCTTTCCGATTCCTGAACCCTGTCTCCTTGTTGCTTTCCGATTCCTGAACCCTGTCTCCTCGTTGCTTTCTGATTCCTGAACCCTGTCTCCTCGTTGCCTCTGATTCCTGAACCCTGTCTCCTCGTTGCTTTCTGATTCCTGAACCCTGTCTCCTCGTTGCCTCTGATTCCTGAACCCTGTCTCCTCGTTGCTTTCTGATTCCTGAACCCTGTCTCCTCGTTGCCTCTGATTCCTGAACCCTGTCTCCTCGTTGCTTTCTGATTCCTGAACCCTGTCTCCTCGTTGCTTTCTGATTCCTGAACCCTGTCTCCTCGTTGCTTTCTGATTCCTGAACCCTGTCTCCTCGTTGCCTCTGATTCCTGAACCCTGTCTCCTCGTTGCTTTCTGATTCCTGAACCCTGTCTCCTCGTTGCTTTCCGATTCCTGAACCCTGTCTCCTCGTTGCTTTCTGATTCCTGAACCCTGTCTCCTCGTTGCCTCTGATTCCTGAACCCTGTCTCCTCGTTGCTTTCTGATTCCTGAACCCTGTCTCCTCGTTGCTTTCCGATTCCTGAACCCTGTCTCCTCGTTGCTTTCCGATTCCTGAACCCTGTCTCCTCGTTGCCTCTGATTCCTGAACCCTGTCTCCTCGTTGCTTTCCGATTCCTGAACCCTGTCTCCTCGTTGCTTTCCGATTCCTGAACCCTGTCTCTTCGTTGCCTCTGATTCCTGAACCCTGTCTCCTCGTTGCTTTCTGATTCCTGAACCCTGTCTCCTCGTTGCCTCTGATTCCTGAACCCTGTCTCCTCGTTGCTTTCTGATTCCTGAACCCTGTCTCCTCGTTGCTTTCCGATTCCTGAACCCTGTCTCCTCGTTGCTTTCCGATTCCTGAACCCTGTCTCCTCGTTGCTTTCCGATTCCTGAACCCTGTCTCCTCGTTGCTTTCCGATTCCTGAACCCTGTCTCCTCGTTGCTTTCCGATTCCTGAACCCTGTCTCCTCGTTGCTTTCCGATTCCTGAACCCTGTCTCCTCGTTGCTTTCCGATTCCTGAACCCTGTCTCCTCGTTGCCTCTGATTCCTGAACCCTGTCTCGTTGCTTTCCGATTCCTGAACCCTGTCTCCTCGTTGCTTTCTGATTGCTAGGAGTTTAATCAGACCCACCTGAGCTTGTTCCCTGAACACACTGGGGCTGATCAAGCTGGTACTGAAACCGGACTTCAGCAGCGCCGTCACTGGAATCCAAAACAGTGTGAAGTCTGTGGAGATTAGCAATCTCAATGTAATTCAATAGAGAATAATGCATTCCCTGTGTATTTAGATAGAGTGCACCTTCCTATTAAATAATGTAATATACACACTATTGGAATGCAGGTAATGCGATTAAGAGAAGGATTTGGGGGGCATGCGCAGTTACATGAGCGCTCCGATCAGAGAGGCCGTGCAGTCCGTCTCCCTGCGTAAAAATATATATATGCTTACCTGAGGTAAGCATATATGTATATTTTTATTCCGTTAGACTGCTTTGTTTAAAACCTAATTATTACACAATGATTTATGTGGAGTTTTGTTTCGGTGTAGTCAGTGTGGGTTCTGTTATACCCGCGGATCGTGGAGAACGCATTTTGTTATCGCTTTCAATATTGCAGACCAGAGACGGCTCCTTGCTTTTCTGCGCAAGAGGCGTTTTATTTCCAACCCTGCTGTAAACTAATATTTAAAGAAAGCAAAAGCAGGACTTCATTGGGGGGTTACAGTCCTCCTTGTATCTTTTCCAGTGAAATGACGTTTGAAACCACATATTTAAAATGTTTATTGTTCTGGATTCTCAGATATAGTTCGTGTCTCGCGTATCATGTGCCGTGTGGCTTTGGTTACATTTCAGAGAGTTGTACTGTTTTGTGCTGTTCGTGTATATTAAATATATTTATAATGTGTATACAGAACAAATACCAATGCAGACCGTTTGTGTTTACAAAACGTAACAAGAGGTCGTTTTGTAGAGTGGCATACATTTATGAATGATACAGCTTTTTCTAAATTCTTTCTTTAAATAATTCTGCTGTAAGGTTGTATTGTTGTAGTGTTGTTATTTTTTTCTAGGATTCAGCTGTCTCTGACTTCCTCGTGTTCTCACACTAAACACTGAAAGCGTCTCTTTCGCTTAATTCTTCGGGCAGGAATCGCTTTTAGTGGCCCGAAAAAAGACGCCGCAATTCAAGGCACCTGTCCCGGGGCTGACACAGGAATGGAAGGAGAGAATGGAATGCTCTAAAGACTAATATTATAAAGCAAGCATCTGTTCTGCATTAATTTCCCATGATGAGTAGTTTATACTATGCATATACTGCCTCGGTATATTTATTTCCTATGTCTCATTTTATGAGCGGTCTGTCTGTTTGCTTTTCTTCCTGAACAAAGTCGTCGCAACAATTTTGCAAAGAAGCGCCCACATACACAAGCACGCGAATACATGTATGTAATGATCGTCCAGGAAAAACCTTTCCAACCTTATGCATAGTTGGCAGGAGACCATACTTCAGACTCGGACATCATTGAGGGTCGGAATTGCGTATCCACGCTCCTGCGTGTTTTCTCACGCGTCTGTGACATGAAATCGCATAAGATCGGGTAATGCTGAAACGTTTCAAGACTTGCTGCGTGCGCGGAGTGAAGCTGCACAGCGCCGGGCGTGTCGCCTTCATCTGTGAGAAGTATGAACCAACACTGAAGAAGGCGCACTCAGAAACGCTCGTCTGCGTGAGTTTTACCATCGGTACTGCACACACACACACACACACACACACACACACACACACACACACACACACACACACACACACACACACACACACAAGCTTCCCCCTCTCATTAAAGTTCAAAATAGTGTAAGAGGGTGACTGAGGGAAGGTACGTTACCTTCCGAATTAACAGGGTATTCATTATTGCCTGTAATAAGGGTAAAGAAATGCAGTACCCGTGGCTTGACCACAAGAGGGCACTGGTCGCTCGGTAAATGCAACACCGCTGTTCAGTAAAACATATGAAGCTGGACATGCAGAATGCAACCAAGGGCAGCCTGATTGGTGATGCGCGACAGCTGCATTGAATGTCAACGCAGCCTCCACAGCCGCTCTTTGTCTTGTTTGTGAGCTGAGGGGAGGCTTGATCGCTCGACCGAAAGTTAAAGAAGACAAACGGGATCTGAACAGTACGTTTTTGTATAAGCTGGTAAACCCGTGTCAAACTGAATTATATGGAGAAAGTGAGCCGGGAGCGGCGTGCGCGCCCTGCGTTGAGTTATGAAGTGGTACCGGTGGCAGGACAAAGCCAACTCAAAGTGCAGACGCGGTGTTTGTGTGGGTTGTATTGACTTGTGAAAAGGTATCTGGAGCCATTGTAAATAAAACAGTCCATGTTTGAAACGGCGCTGGTGCTTTAACTTGTGTTTGGAAAACCCCGGATTAGAGCATTTCATTCACGTCCGAATGGATGATCCGAGGAACACCTCTGCATTGCAATACGCGTGAGTGTGTGCGTGCGTGAGTGTGTGTCAGAGTGTGTGTGTGCGTGCGTGAGTGTGTGTCAGAGTGTGTGTGTGCGTGAGTGTGCGTGCGTGAGTGTGTGTCAGAGTGTGTGTGTGCGTGCGTGAGTGTGTGTCAGAGTGTGTGAGTGTGTGCGCGTGTGTGTGTGTGTGAGTGTGTGTGCGTGCGTGAGTGTGTGTCAGAGTGTGTGTGTGCGTGCGTGAGTGTGTGTCAGAGTGTGTGTGTGCGTGCGTGAGTGTGTGTGTGTGAGCGTGTGTGTGTGCGTCAGAGTGAGTGTGTGCGTGCGTGTGTGTGTGTGTGTGCGTGTGTGTCAGAGTGAGTGTGTGCGTGAGTGTGAGTGTGTGTCAGAGTGTGTGTACGTATAAGACATGAAGGCACTGAGGAAGTCTTCTAATCAAAACGCTTGTCATTAAAGTGATTAAGTTTCTTTCAAATGAACTCTTGACATAAACATTCCTTCAAAGTGTCGTTTGGGTTTTGTGCCGATGACTTTTGTAAACCAGGCTTCCTGTCCCCGCTGTGTTTCTGCCCAGGTGTTACCACGCGAGAGCCGGGCTCGTGTGTCCCAGCCAGTCCATGAACACTGCAGCGCCGCGATGATCTCCACACCCTCACCGCCAGCATCTGCTGCAGGCTGCAGGTACCCTCAGACACATCTTGAGAACCACTCTCAATCCCAATGGAACTTGGTACAGGCACTCCCCAGAATACAACTGCTGGACCAATTTAACAGTAATACTAAAAGAAACATGCAGTTCTTTGATAAACGTGTGGACTGGAAGCCTTTCCCTGGAGACACACAGAAAGACTTTAAATGTCTGTCTGTGAATTTGTAGTACGTTTCTTTTAGCATTGCTATGTGCATTACAAGACTACGTTTCCTCCAGTTCATCTCTTAACCTTTTAACTTTTGTTTTAATTCCACACATTTTATTTGCTTGCTTTTAATTATTGCATCCCTGAACTGCGTCTGTGAGAATGAATAATAATATGAAGCTGTTCTATATAGACTCATGAAGTTTAACCATACAGTACCCAACAGTAATTCTTTGCTTAAACGGAGGGGGCTGCCTAGAGCCGGCCTGACATGAGCGTTGTGTGAACCCCTCCCTGACGTGAGCGCGTCCGCATTACGAAGGGGCTGCAGTGCTGCTGGGTGTATCTGGGCTCGTCTCTCAGTTTCCCCGTCCCTCTGCTTGCTCCCCAGCTCTTTGTGAGGCAGCGCGCGGAGTTGGAGAGGGAGAACATCGTGGTCTGGCTGGGAGAGATGGCCCCGAGGCTGACTGAAGTGGAGCATTCCTCAGGGTGCAACTCGGACGACAAGATGGAACAGCTGCAGGTGCGGGCTGGGAGGAGGTGCTGTAGTTAGATTGCTGTGTGTTGAATCCTGTATGCTGTAGTTAGATTGCTGTGTGCTGAATCCTGTATGCTGTAGTTAGATTGCTGTGTGCTGAATCATGTTGGCTGTAGTTAGATTGCTGTGTGCTGAATCATGTTGGCTGTATATATCACATGTTTATTTAACAGAGACAATGTACAATTTTTAACATTCATGACAAGTCACAAGATGCATTGTACCCAGACTTAGCTGTAAGCTAATTTGCATCAGAAGACCCTGGGCTCATGAGAAATATATATAATGAGTTCATGTAAGCCAGAATTCCACATACTGTATTAGAATTGTAAATATAGCAGCTACCAAATCCCAACACTGTTGTCAGCAGAATAAATAAAACTAAAATTCCCTTAATAAATACCCACCCAACCCTTACGCTATTAAAAATAATAATTCTCATTACAATGCATAATCTTACAAAGCTATAAACATTACCATTGAATTACAAATACAAATACATAAACTACAGTTCCTAAAACAGACTTTTTTAACCAAATCTTTAAATTAATTATAAAAAACTGTTATAGTTAAGAACCTTTTATATCACGCTGTAGTTAGATTGCTGTGTGTTGAATCCCGCAGGCTCTGCGCGTCGATTCCCGCAGGCTCTGCGCTGTGCGTCGAATCCCGCAGGCTCTGTGCTGTATCCCGCAGGCTCTGCGCTGTGCGTTGAATCCCGCAGGCTCTGTGCTGTATCCCGCAGGCTCTGCGCTGTGCGTTGAATCCCGCAGGCTCTGCGCTGTGCGTTGAATCCCGCAGGCTCTGCGCTGTGCGTTGAATCCCGCAGGCTCTGCGCTGTGCGTTGAATCCCGCAGGCTCTGCGCTGTGCGTTGAATCCCGCAGGCTCTGCGCTGTGCGTTGAATCCCGCAGGCTCTGCGCTGTGCGTTGAATCCCGCAGGCTCTGCGCTGTGCGTTGAATCCCGCAGGCTCTGCGCTGTGCGTTGAATCCCGCAGGCTCTGCGCTGTGCGTTGAATCCCGCAGGCTCTGCGCTGTGCGTTGAATCCCGCAGGCTCTGCGCTGTGCGTTGAATCCCGCAGGCTCTGCGCTGTGCGTCGATTCCCGCAGGCTCTGCGCTGTGCGTCGAATCCCGCAGGCTCTGCGCTGTATCCCGCAGGCTCTGCGCTGTGCGTTGAATCCCGCAGGCTCTGCACTGTGCGTCGAATCCCGCAGGCTCTGCGCTGTGTGTTGAATCCCGCAGGCTCTGCGCTGTGTGTTGAATCCCGCAGGCTCTGCGCTGTGTGTTGAATCCCGCAGGCTCTGCGCTGTGTGTCGATTCCCGCAGGCTCTGCGCTGTGTGTTGAATCCCGCAGGCTCTGTGCTGTATCCCGCAGGCTCTGGCGCTGTGCGTTGAATCCCGCAGGCTCTGCGCTGTGCGTTGAATCCCGCAGGCTCTGCGCTGTGCGTTGAATCCCGCAGGCTCTGCGCTGTGCGTCGAATCCCGCAGGCCAGTGGCTGATCTGCGGCGTAGGGCTCTTTTGATACAGGAAGTGAATTCCCTCGTTTTGTGTCTCTTCATGGGTTTAAGCAACTGAGTCTCTTTGCTGGAAACATATAGCATCCACAATGCATCAGACTTGTGCAATGGCAACGTACATCGACTGCGCACACACACCTACCTCAGTATGATCTGAAGAACCAGCACATCAACCACACACACACACACACACACACACACACACACACACCAACCACACACACACACACACACACACACACACAGCTACCTCAGTATGATCCGGGGAACCAGGGTTGGGTCAGTTCCTGTTTTTTGATTCCAACTTCTTTTTAAAACTATTCCCCAATTCCTGCAATTGGAATTGATATTTTTAAAGACATTATAAACTGTTGGGATTGTTCAGCTGCTTTCATTTGAAGCCGGTTTAAATTGACGAACAGCGACTTCAATTGAAGTCTTTTTTTTTGTTGCCACTGTTAGAAGCTCATTTGAACAAGCAATTTTGATCAACAATGAGTGGGAATTGAAACTGGGAATTGTTTTTAAATGAAATTGTTAATAGAATGGAACTGACCTGAACGCTGGTAGGAGCTGCTGTTTAAACACAAACCAGTCATATTACATTAGTGGCGAATGTTCACAGCATGTTTTCTTATAGTAAGTGCAGGTGCCAATACATAAGAAAGTTTCCAAACGAGAGGATTCCCCATTCAGCCCATCTTGCTCGTTTGGTTGTTAGCAGCTTATTGATCCTAGAATCTCATCAAGCAGCTTCTTGAAGGATCCCAGGGTGTCAGCTTCAACAACATTACTGGGGAGTTGGTTCCAGACCCTCACAATTCTGTGTAAAAAAGTGCCTCCTATTTTCTGTTCTGAATGCCCCTTTATCTAAGCTCTATTTGTGACCCCTGGTCCTTGTGTTTTTTTTTCAGGTCAAAAAAGTCCCCTGGGTCGACATTGTCTATACCTTTTAGGATTTTGAATGTTTGAATCAGATCACCACGTAGTCTTCTTTGTTCAAGACTGAATAGATTCAATTCTTTTAGCCTGTCTGCATACGACATGCCTTTTAAACCCAGGATAATTCTGGTTGCTCTTCTTTGCACTCTTTCTAGAGCAGCAATATCCTTTTTGTAACGAGGTGACCAGAACTGAACACAATATTCTAGGTGAGGTCTTACTAATGCATTGTAAAGTTTTAACATTACTTCCCTTGATTTAAATTCAACACTTCTCACAATATATCCAAGCATCTTGTTGGCCTTTTTTATAGCTTCCCCACATTGTCTAGATGAAGACAAACTCCTGGGTCTTTTTCATAGATTCCTTCTTCAATTTCAGTATCTCCCATGTGATATTTATAATGCACATTTTTATTGCCTGCATGTAATACTTTACCCTTTTCTCTATTAAATGTCATTTGTCATGTGTCTGCCCAGTTCTGAATGCTGTCTAGATCATTTTGAATGACCTTTGCTGCTGCAACAGTGTTTTCCACTCTTCCTGATTTTGTGTCGTCTGCAAATTTAACAAGTTTGCTTACTATACCAGAATCTAAATTAATGTAGATTAGGAATAGCAGAGGACCTAATACTGATCCCTGTGGTACACCACTGGTTACCTCGCTCCATTTTGAGGTTTCTCCTCTAATCAGTACATTCTGTTTTCTACATGTTAACCACTCCCTAATCCATGTGCATGCATTTCCTTGAATCCCTACTGCATTCAGTTTGAGAATTAATCTTTTATGCGGGACTTTGTCAAAAGCTTTCTGGAAATCTAAATAAACCATGTCGTATGCTTTGCAATTATCCATTGTCAATGTTGCATCCTCAAAAAAATCAAGCAGGTTAGTTAGACACGATCTCCCTTTCCTAAAACCATGCTGACTGTCTCCCAGCATGCTGTTACCATATAGGTCATTTTCTATTTTGGATCTTATAGTTTCCATAAGTTTACATATAATAGAAGTCAGGCTTATTGGTCTGTAGTTACCTGGTTCGGTTTTGTCTTCCTTTTTGTGGATCGGTATTACGTTTGCAATTCTCCAGTCTGTCGGTACAACCCCTGTGTCAAGAGACTGTTGCATGATCTTGGTTAGCGGTTTGTAAATAACTTCTTTCATTTCTTTGAGTACTATTGGGAGGATCTCATCCGGCCCAGCGGATTTGTTTATTTTAAGAGCTCCTAGTCCCTTTAACACTTCTGCCTCTGTTATGCTAAAGTTATTTAAAACTGGATAGGAACAGGTCGACATGTGGGGCATGTTGTCCGTGTCCTCCTTTGTAAAAACCTGTGAAAAGTAATCATTTAATATATTTGCTATTTTCTTTGTCTATGATTTTGCCATTTGTGTCTCAGACATTTAACCTCCTCTCTGAATGTTCTCTTGCTGTTATAATATTGGACACACATTTTGGAATTGGTTTTAGCCCCCTTGGCAATGTTCATTTCTATCTCTATTGTCTGTTCTAACTTCCTTTTTGATTTGTGTTTGCAGTTCCAAGTACTCTCTGTGTACTTTGTTTCTGGTTCCTTGTAAACACTCTAAAGTGCCTTTTTTGCTGAATATTTTTTTAAATTGATCTATTAAAACATTTTGGCCATTTTGTTTTAGATTTAGATTTGTCTACTTTTGGGATGTAATTGTTTGCGCCTCTAGTACTACATTTTTTTTAAAAAAAACAGCCATCCTTTTTCTGTGGATGTTTTCTCTATTTTACTCCAATCTACTTCGGTCAGTCTCTGTTTCATACCTTCACAGTTTGCTTTTCTAAAATTGTAAACCTTAGCTTTAATCATTACTTTTTGGGTTTTAAAAATCACTTCAAAATGAGACCATGTTGTGGTCTGAGTTTGCCAATGGTTCTCTGACCTCTGTTTTAGTTATTCTGTCTTCATTGTTTGAAAAGACTAAATCAAGGCATGCCTCCCCTCTAGTCGGTGCCTTGACAAATTGCGTTAGGAGGCAGTCATTTGTCATTTCCACCATTTCAATTTAATCCGTCGTGCTCCCCATCGGGTTCTCCCATTTTATACGGGGGAAGTTGAAATCCCCCATTAGTATGGCTTCTCCTTTTCTACACGCATTTCTAATGTCATTGTACAACAGGTTATTTTGCTCGGTGTCTGTATCTGTATTTCTATGGCATGCTCCTATTATGCCCTTTGAATTTTTGTCCATTATTCTGACCTATATTGATTCAGCGTTGTTTTCTTTGTCCAGATTTAACACCTGGGCTTCAAGACTATTTCTTATGTATAGCGCTACCCCTCCACCTCTTCTGACCTGCCTGTCTTTCCTATACAGTGTGTACCCACTGATATTATATTTGTCTCCATCACTTTCAGACAACCAAGTTTCTGTAACACCTATCACATCGTAGTTACTTGTTAGTGCAGTAGCTTCAAGTTCTAACATTTTGTTTCCGAGACTTCTAGCATTTAGATAAATACATTTAATGGATGTCTTACCTGAGTTGTTGTCCTTGTTTTGATGTGGTCTCCCTTCTGTTTTTTTGTTTTCTCCCCCCTTCCTTTCTAGTTTAAATGCTTCTGGACCTCCTCAAGGATCCTTTCTCCGAGTAGATTGGTTCCCTTTCTGTTTAAGTGCAGTCCGTCCCACCTGTATAGATAGTCCTTGTTGTAGAATGTGCTCCAATGTTCAAGAAAGGTGAAGCCTTCCTGTGTGCACCACGATTTCAGCCATGCATTTTGATTTTGTATTTCCAGCTGTCCATATGGTCCTTTGCAAGGTGCCGGCAGTATCCCAGAAAGTACCACAGTTTTGGTCTCATCTTTTAATTTTCTTCTTAGCTCTCTCAATTTGTTTTGCAGGGATCTTGGCCTGTCTCTTCCAATGTTGTTTGTACTGATGTGACGACTACTACCGGGTCGTCTCCTGTTCGTTCTAGGAGCCTGTCCACATTCTCAGTGATGTGCTTGACAGAGGCTCCTGGAAGGCAGCACACTGTTGTAGTAAGGGGGTCCAAACTGCAAACTGAACTTGCTGTGTTTCTCAATATGGAGTCCCCAACAATCATGACCTCCCTTCTTTTTGCTGCCTGGCCAGCACTGTTTATCGGGTCCTGGATGTTGATTCTTTCATTCTCTTGATGTTGTTTTTGCTCATCTACATTTTGAAGTGGCTCAAATTTGTTTGATGTTTTGATTTCTGGTGGTTGTGTTTGACAAAGTTTCTCTTTTTCCCTGCTTCTGCCTACCTGAACCCAGCCGTTTTGACCCTCTTCCATCTCCCTGGTGGCTTTCAGGCTGCTAGGGGTGCTGACTTCCATGAATTGTGGGAGTGCCAGCTCCTGAAGCTCCTGTTGCTGTCTCATTTCCTGCATCTTCATTTCTAGCAGTTACCAGTTTAAGCAAGTCCTGGATTATGCGGCACTTGGTTGAGCTCTCTCGGATTTCCTACATCATGCAGTTGTCACAGATTACTGGCTTGAAGACCATGTAAATTTTTTTTGGAAGTTTAGTTTAGCTTCTGCAGCTGTCAACCTGCTTTCAAACTTTTCAAACTAACTGCTCTGTACTTTTCCACTTGTACTCCCACGCTGTCGGAGGAGGAATTTGGGTGGGATTTTTCAGCAAAATTTGTGCGGGATTTTGGCTGCAAAATCAGGGCGGGATTTTGGGGCGGATTTTGGGCAGGGTTTTTTCAGCAATTTTGGGGCGGGATTTTTGCTGGAAAATCTGGGCGAGATTTTGGGGGCGGGATTTTGGGGCGGATTTTTGCTGCAAAATCTGGGCTGGATTTTTGCTGCAAAATCAGGGCGGGATTTTTGCTGCAAAATCAGGGCGGGATTTTGGGGCGGAATTTTGCTGCAAAATCTGGGTGGGATTTTGGGGCGGATTTTGCTGTAAAATCTGGGTGGGATTGTGGGGCGGATTTTGCTGCAAAATCTGGGTGGGATTTTGGGGCGGATTTTGCTGCAAAATCAGGGCGGAATTTTGGGGCGGGATTTTGCTACAAAATCAGGGCGGAATTTTGGGGCGGGATTTTTGCTGCAAAATCTGGGCGGGATTTCTGCTGCAAAATCAGGGCGGATTTTGGGCGGGATTTTGCTGCAAAATCTGGGCGGGATTTTGGGGCGGATTTTGCTGCAAAATCAGGGCAGGATTTTGGGGCGGGATTTTTGCTGCAAAATCAGGGAGGGATTTTGGGGGCGGATTTTGGGGCGGGATTTTTGCTGCAAAATCTGGGCGGGATTTTGGGGCAGGATTTTTGCTGCAAAATCTGGGCGGGATTTCTGCTGCAAAATCAGGGCGGGATTTTGGGGCGGATTTTGCTGCAAAATCAGGGCGGATTTTGGGCGGGATTTTGCTGCAAAATCTGGGCGGGATTTTGGGGAGGATTTTGCTGCAAAATCTGGGCGGGATTTTGGGGTGGATTTTGCTGCAAAATCTGGGCGGGATTTTGGGGCAGGATTTTGGGGAGGGATTTTTGCTGCAAAATCTGGGCGGATTTTGGGGCGGATTTTTGCTGCAAAATCTGGGCGGATTTTGGGGCGGATTTTTGCTGCAAAATCAGGGCAGGATTTTGGGCGGGATTTTTGCTGCAAAATCTGGGCGGATTTTGGGGCGGATTTTTGCTGCAAAATCAGGGCGGGATTTTGGGCAGGATTTTGCTGCAAAATCAGGGGGATTTTGGGGCGGATTTTGCTGCAAAATCAGGGTTTTGGGCGGATTTTGGGCGGATTTTTGCTGCAAAATCTGGGCGGGATTTTGGGGCGGATTTTGCTGCAAAATCAGGGCGGATTTTGGGGCGGATTTTGCTGCAAAATCTGGGCGGATTTTGCTGCAAAATCAGGGCGGATTTTGGGCGGATTTTGCTGCAAAATCTGGGCGGGATTTTGGGGCGGGATTTTTGCTGCAAAATCAGGGCGGGATTTTGGGGCAGGATTTTGCTGCAAAATCAGGGCGGGATTTTGGGGCGGATTTTGGGCGGGATTTTGCTGCAAAATCTGGGCGGATTTTGGGGCGGATTTTGCTGCAAAATCTGGGCGGGATTTTGGGGCGGATTTTTGCTGCAAAATCAGGGCGGGATTTTGGGGCAGGATTTTTGCTGCAAAATCTGGGCGGGATTTTGGGGGCGGATTTTTGCTGCAAAATCTGGGCGGATTTTGGGCGGATTTTGCTGCAAAATCAGGGCGGATTTTTGCTGCAAAATCTGGGCGGATTTTGGGGCGGATTTTGCTGCAAAATCAGGGCGGGATTTTGGGCAGGATTTTGCTGCAAAATCAGGGCGGATTTTGGGGCGGATTTTGCTGCAAAATCAGGGCGGGATTTTGGGGCGGATTTTGGGCGGGATTTTGCTGCAAAATCTGGGCGGATTTTGGGGCGGATTTTGCTGCAAAATCAGGGCGGGATTTTGGGGCAGGATTTTGCTGCAAAATCAGGGCGGGATTTTGGGCGGATTTTGGGCGGATTTTTGCTGCAAAATCTGGGCGGGATTTTGGGGTGGATTTTGCTGCAAAATCAGGGCGGGATTTTGGGCAGGATTTTGCTGCAAAATCTGGGCGGATTTTGGGCGGATTTTGCTGCAAAATCTGGGCGGATTTTGGGCGGGATTTTGCTGCAAAATCTGGGGGATTTTGGGCGGGATTTTGCTGCAAAATCTGGGCGGGATTTGGGCGGATTTTTGCTGCAAAATCAGGGCGGGATTTTGGGGGCAGATTTTGGGCGGATTTTTGCTGCAAAATCTGGGCGGGATTTTGGGGGCGGGATTTTTGCTGCAAAATCAGGGCGGGATTTTGGGGCAGGATTTTTGCTGCAAAATCAGGGCGGGATTTTGGGGGCGGATTTTGTGGGGGATTTTTGCTGCAAAATCTGGGCGGATTTTGGGGTGGATTTTGCTGCAAAATCAGGGCGGGATTTTGGGGCAGGATTTTTGCTGCAAAATCTGGGCGGGATTTTGGGGCAGGATTTTTGCTGCAAAATCTGGGCGGGATTTTGGGGGCGGATTTTGGGGCGGGATTGTTGCTGCAAAATCTGGGCGGATTTTGGGGCAGGATTTTGCTGCAAAATCAGGGCGGATTTTGGGCGGATTTTTGCTGCAAAATCTGGGCGGGATTTTGGGGCAGGATTTTTGCTGCAAAATCAGGGCGGGATTTTGGGGCAGGATTTTGGGGCGGGATTTTTGGGCGGGATTTTTTGGCAAAAGTTGGGCTGGATTTTTTCATTAAATTTGGGTGAAAAAACCCTGAAAAAAAAGGATTTGTTAAACAGATACAGATGTTACAACATAAAGGGTTGTATTGTTCAGCTGGAAGGTTTGTGTCGCCTATATAGAGTAGGGATAGTGTTGATTGAATTGAGATTCAGTACTGTGGTACACATTCAAATGCCAGAGTGACGGCTACATTGATGGAGCTTACTGGTTATGTTTGTTAACATACTGAATGACAGCCTTAAATTTGACAATATAAAACTAAACTACTGTGCATTGTGGAGCTAGAGAGGAGAGGTTGCCAGCACATCTCTCAAGATGAGTCTTCACCACTCATCCTCCTAGTCTATAGATGTGCATTGTGGAGCTAGAGAGGAGAGGTTGCCAGCACATCACTCTCAAGATGAGTCTTCAGCACTCATCCTCCTAGTCTATAGATGTGCATTGTGGAGCTAGAGAGGAGAGGTTGCCAGCACATCACTCTCAAGATGAGTCTTCAGCACTCATCCTCCTAGTCTATAGATGTGCATTGTGGAGCTAGAGAGGAGAGGTTGCCAGCACATCACTCTCAAGATGAGTCTTCAGCACTCATCCTCCTAGTCTATAGATGTGCATTAGAGGTGCAACATTAAAAAGGTGTAAATCAAATAATTACAAAATACATAAAAAGCTAAAATGATTTTGGGGGGGAAAAATAAAATAAAAACCACTTACCTGCATCTTGAAGTAGCTTCCCACAAGCGCCTGTTCTAGAATTCCACGACATACTGGGGGCAAAAAAGATCCAAAACGACAAAATACGTTTCAGAACTAGTCTCATGAGATCTAGTCCCCATTTATTAGATGTATATTGACATGTTGCAAGATTAATCATTTCTCTTGTGTTGCTATTGTCCCAAGCCTGCTCTGGTCTGGAGGGAGTCCCCTTTCTCTTAGCAGAGTGACCACACTACCTTCACAACCATCAATTCAAAAGGTCAGTGCACGGATTAATCCACTGTTACCCTTTTTCTAAACGTGTGACTTTGAATCAAGTAGAAACATGGCTGCATTGCAAGGCAGTGCGGCTGGAAGGTTTGTGTTGCTGCACACAGCAGAGTAGAGATGGTGTTGAATGGAGTTTCAGAAGCTCTTTCCAGCTCTGTGGAGGCGGATGGGGTTCAAACAGTGTTCAGGGAGGCATTGATTTATTAAAACACTGCCAGAGACAGGAGGCTGGCTGGGGTTCACACTTCACTGGGCAAAAGTAATGAAGAGAGAGCAGAGAGAGTTGAAAAGGCCAATAGGACTTGGATAAATGAGCAGATATGGACAACACATGGTACAAGACTGACCTAGCAAACACCTCCCCGGAATATATCAGGCGATTTCCGAATCCAGCCTCTCATGACATGGAAAATGTTTTCAGTTTCATTTTGTAAGAAATATACTTCTGCATAAAATTACATGTCAGAGCCATGGCTATATTGATAACTCTTACTGGTTGTTTGGTTAAGCAAAAAAAAAAAAAAAAAAAAAAAAAAAATTCTGTGAATTACTGTGCATTGTGGAGCAAGAGAGGAGAGGTTGCCAGCACATCACTCTCAAGATGAGTCTTCAGCACTCATCCTCCTAGTCTATAGATGTGCATTGTGGAGCTAGAGAGGAGAGGTTGCCAGCACATCACTCTCAAGATGAGTCTTCAGCACTCATCCTCCTAGTCTATAGATGTGCATTGTGGAGCAAGAGAGGAGAGGTTGCCAGCACATCACTCTCAAGATGAGTCTTCAGCACTCATCCTCCTAGTCTATAGATGTGCATTGTGGAGCTAGAGGAGAGGTTGCCAGCACATCACTCTCAAGATGAGTCTTCAGCACTCATCCTCCTAGTCTATAGATGTGCATTGTGGAGCAAGAGAGGAGAGGTTGCCAGCACATCACTCTCAAGATGAGTCTTCAGCACTCATCCTCCTAGTCTATAGATGTGCATTGTGGAGCTAGAGAGGAGAGGTTGCCAGCACATCACTCTCAAGATGAGTCTTCAGCACTCATCCTCCTAGTCTATAGATGTGCATTGTGGAGCTAGAGAGAGAGGTTGCCAGCACATCACTCTCAAGATGAGTCTTCAGCACTCATCCTCCTAGTCTATAGATGTGCATTGTGGAGCTAGAGAGGAGAGGTTGCCAGCACATCACTCTCAAGATGAGTCTTCAGCACTCATCCTCCTAGTCTATAGATGTGCATTGTGGAGCAAGAGAGGAGAGGTTGCCAGCACATCACTCTCAAGATGAGTCTTCAGCACTCATCCTCCTAGTCTATAGATGTGCATTGTGGAGCTAGAGAGGAGAGGTTGCCAGCACATCACTCTCAAGATGAGTCTTCAGCACTCATCCTCCTAGTCTATAGATGTGCATTGTGGAGCAAGAGAGGAGAGGTTGCCAGCACATCACTCTCAAGATGAGTCTTCAGCACTCATCCTCCTAGTCTATAGATGTGCATTGTGGAGCTAGAGAGGAGAGGTTGCCAGCACATCTCTCAAGATGAGTCTTCAGCACTCATCCTCCTAGTCTATAGATGTGCATTGTGGAGCTAGAGAGGAGAGGTTGCCAGCACATCTCTCAAGATGAGTCTTCAGCACTCATCCTCCTAGTCTATAGATGTGCATTGTGGAGCTAGAGAGGAGAGGTTGCCAGCACATCACTCTCAAGATGAGTCTTCAGCACTCATCCTCCTAGTCTATAGATGTGCATTGTGGAGCTAGAGAGGAGAGGTTGCCAGCACATCACTCTCAAGATGAGTCTTCAGCACTCATCCTCCTAGTCTATAGATGTGCATTAGAGGTGCAACATTAAAAAGGTGTAAATCAAATAATTACAAAATACATAAAAAGCTAAAATGATTTTGGGGGGGAAAAATAAAATAAAAAACCACTTACCTGCATCTTGAAGTAGCTTCCCACAAGCGCCTGTTCTAGAATTCCACGACATACTGGGGGCAAAAAAGATCCAAAACGACAAAATACGTTTCAGAACTAGTCTCATGAGAGCTAGTCCCCATTTATTAGATGTATATTGACATGTTGCAAGATTAATCATTTCTCTTGTGTTGCTATTGTCCCAAGCCTGCTCTGGTCTGGAGGGAGTCCCCTTTCTCTTAGCAGAGTGACCACACTACCTTCACAACCATCAATTCAAAAGGTCAGTGCACGGATTAAATCCACCGTTACCCTTTTTCTAAACTTGTGACTTTGAATCAAGTAGAAACATGGCTGCATTGCAAGGCAGTGCGGCTGGAAGGTTTGTGTTGCTGCACACAGCAGAGTAGAGATGGTGTTGAATGGAGTTTCAGAAGCTCTTTCCAGCTCTGTGGAGGCGGATGGGGTTCAAACAGTGTTCAGGGAGGCATTGATTTATTAAAAACACAACCAGAGACAGGAGGCTGGCTGGGGTTCACATTTCACTGGTGCAAAATGATAAATCATGACACTTTCTTTACATAACATATTGCAATAGGAGGTATATAAATGTGATTCAAGACGAAAAGCACAGTATAGCTCATTGCATTGTAGTTCACCAAGTGCTTCTTGAATGAAGAATAAGTGGGTTCATAGTATGCATCATACAGGTTCATGTCAGGACATCACTTGCATTGCATCACAGCCTGCATATCGCAATACCCATCGTATCATGACATTAGTGTATTGTTACACCTCTGTACACTACGCTAGCTAGAGAGGAGAGGTTGCCAGCACATCACTCTCAAGATGAGTCTTCAGCACTCATCCTCCTAGTCTATAGATGTGCATTGTGGAGCTAGAGGAGAGGTTGCCAGCACATCACTCTCAAGATGAGTCTTCAGCACTCATCCTCCTAGTCTATAGATGTGCATTGTGGAGCTAGAGAGGAGAGGTTGCCAGCACATCACTCTCAAGATGAGTCTTCAGCACTCATCCTCCTAGTCTATAGATGTGCATTGTGGAGCTAGAGAGGAGAGAGTTTGCCAGCACATCTCTCAAGATGAGTCTTCAGCACTCATCCTCCTAGTCTTCAGGTGTAATGACCAGGGGTGTCATGGTTCATGGTGTAGGGGTGGATTGTAATAATTTCTTACATGATGCATTGTATTAGTTCTGGATAAACCACACGTGTCGTTCTATAAATCCCTTTATTCAGGCTTGGAATACATCAGCACAACGTATACAGCCGTCCCCTTTCCAACAGGCGGAGGTGGAGACCAAGTCTGTTCTCATCCAATGAAGTCTAGCAACAGTGTGGAAAGTGACATTCCTATAATATTACTATCGTTACACTGTGTAGGTGCGTCATTTTACTTGCCTTTAAAATGCTTTGCCTGCATTCCAGTGCCACCTTCAAACAGCCTCAAGTATGTGGTTTAGCAGGATGAGCTCGATATTATAAAAAGAGGAGAGTGGAAGGACAGCACTCGCATTGAAACAAAACAAACAATTCATACAAGAGTACAGCAAGACCTTAAAATGAGACCAACTGCACAAGGTCAGCCACTGTAGGATTCGACATGCATGGAAAAAGAATGGGACAATAGACAAGTCCATTTGTGCAAAATATACCCCCATGGTAGATTCAGAGTATAGGACAAGCACATCAACCCCTCCAGGTCTTCAGCATGCGTGGGCTACACTCTCCAGTCACTGAACCTTGTAACACAGTGTGTTGACGCTCAGCTGGGAGAGTGGGAATTGGGGAGGCGGTGGTTTGGACAGCAGCACACATGCCACTATGCAATCCCTGTCTTTATATTGCAGAAATCTTCACTATCGTTGGTCTGTAGTTGAGATGCTGCCCCATGGAAACAGATCCTCGCTGAAAGTAAAAGGGCAAACAGAAGAAGCAAGGGGTCAACCACAAGAGGAATCCAGGTCAGTGCAGCTGCTTCAGGGGCACAGAGATCCAGACAGTAAGGAGATAGGAACACAAGAGGAATCCAGGTCAGCTGCTTCAGGGGCACAGAGATCCAGACAGTAAGGAGATAGGAACACAAGAGGAATCCAGGTCAGCTGCTTCAGGGGCACAGAGATCCAGACAGTAAGGAGATAGGAACACAAGAGGAATCCAGGTCAGCTGCTTCAGGGGCACAGAGATCCAGACAGTAAGGAGATAGGAACACAAGAGGAATCCAGGTCAGCTGCTTCAGGGCACAGAGATCCAGACAGTAAGGAGATAGGAACACAAGAGGAATCCAGGTCAGCTGCTTCAGGGGCACAGAGATCCAGACAGTAAGGAGATAGGAACACAAGAGGAATCCAGGTCAGCTGCTTCAGGGGCACAGAGATCCAGACAGTAAGGAGATAGGAACACAAGAGGAATCCAGGTCAGCTGCTTCAGGGGCACAGAGATCCAGACAGTAAGGAGATAGGAACACAAGAGGAATCCAGGTCAGCTGCTTCAGGGGCACAGAGATCCAGACAGTAAGGAGATAGGAACACAAGAGGAATCCAGGTCAGCTGCTTCAGGGCACAGAGATCCAGACAGTAAGGAGATAGGAACACAAGAGGAATCCAGGTCAGCTGCTTCAGGGGCACAGAGATCCAGACAGTAAGGAGATAGGAACACAAGAGGAATCCAGGTCAGCAGCTGCTTCAGGGGCACAGAGATCCAGACAGTAAGGAGATAGGAACACAAGAGGAATCCAGGTCAGCTGCTTCAGGGGCACAGAGATCCAGACAGTAAGGAGATAGGAACACAAGAGGAATCCAGGTCAGCTGCTTCAGGGGCACAGAGATCCAGACAGTAAGGAGATAGGAACACAAGACAGCACAGGAGATTTAGACATTACTCTCAGCCTCTGTCGATCGTATGGAATTTACACAGTATTGTTTAATTAAGCCCAGGCAATTCAAATGCATTTGGACCAGCTCTGTAACTTGCCAGGCAATTCATTTTGTTAAGAAAATGAAAAGGATTTTATGGTCACCATGCTGGGAAAAGGACTAAAAACAGTGGTGAGATTGTGGGGCAGGGGTACGCCTGCTTATAGATTTTGGGTGTTGGGGCCTGGGGCTTCAGAGTTGGTTAAGAGCAGGAATCAGGTCCTGCAGCTCTGTAAAGGCCTGGGTCTGTACATAGTTAAAAACCACAGCACCAGGGGGACTCTGGGGAGATTCACACACAGCTTGGCTCTAGGGAATAGTGTTGATTGTGCCATAACTGATAGACCCAGAATTAATAAATGCTTTTATAGTCAGGCAGCAAACGCCCCTCTCTGACCACAATGAAATAATACTGTACTTAAAAACAGCCAAGAACAGGAACCCCCAACAAATGAATTCAGCTCAAACCCAAACCCTGTTATAAAAATGGACTGAAAGCTGTACAGAGGAATTAAAAACACACACACACACACACACACACGCACTGACACACACACACACACACACGCACTGACACACGAGCAGCCCAGAGACTGAAAACACGTCAAACACTCTCCAGTCTACAGATTATGAACCTAATAAAATTGGATTACATCTAGCAATCAAAAAACTAAATAAAATATTTGACATTATAGCAACAAAAAATCTAAATTAAAACAAAACAAAAAAAACTTAATACAAAAGGTACAAGCACAAAAAACGAAACTAAATGAAATCTGGTTTGATAACCAATGTGTGGCTGTCAGAAAGGACCTGAGACAGCTATCTAAAATAAAAAACACTGCGAGCCCCACAATCAAACTACACCCCAGCTACTGCCAGGCTGAACAACAATACAAGAACCTGCGCCGAGAGAAACAAGAGCACTCATCCCAAAAATGAAAGGACATCCAAGAGTCTATTGAGCAAAACAAGGAGCACACATCCCAAAAATGAAAGGACATCCAAGAGTCTATTGAGCAAAACAAGAGCACACATCCCAAAAATGAAAGGACATCCAAGAGTCTATTGAGCAAAACTCCTTCTGGGAAACTAAAAAACGCCAACCCCAGAAACCATAAAACAATTGGCAATTCAACACAGTAACATCTGGAAAAATGACTTTGAAAATGTATAAAATCAACCAGTAAATTCTGATCAGGCCACTATCATCCAAGAATTAAAATTTAGAAAAAATAAAATCAAAACACAATCAAAACCCACTAGATGCCCCTGTCACACGACGGCCCAAATTCACAAACTCAAGTCCAAAAAAGCTAGCGACCCAGACAGCATCAGCAATGAAATGATGAAACACAGCAGCCAGATCAGGAAGCCGGGCTCAAAATACTGAACCTGGTCTTCAGAGCTGGGCGTTTCCCTGGGATCTGGAATCAAGGACTGATAACCCCGATTTATAAGAGTGGAGACAAATTCAACCCCAACAACTACCGGGGCCCCTGGGCCAGCTCATACTGAGACACTCACTGTGCACAATACAACAACCTCGAAACAAATTGACACAAATCTAAAAAAGAAATTCATCCAAAATAGGAAAAATGATATTATATCACAAAACAAAATCACTAAAAAACAGAAAATTACAATTGGCAGATTATTTAACCAAAATTAAAAACACAAAACGTTAACAAAAAAGCAGACTGACTCAGTGACCACAGCCTGGCCATCGAAACTGGCCGACAGAAGCTTTATAACATGTGGAGTATGATGAAGGGGTTTCGATAAAGGGACGTTTAAATGGCATAATTTTATTTTTTTTAAACCATAAAAAGGTCGATTCACCCATTCTCTGCTTGAATTGAAAAATATTGAATAGTACCAAGCCTAGTTAATGTGTGATATGACAATGGAAAGAGTTTACCAGGGAGGGATGTTCTCTGCCATGTGATGCTACCTTCAGGGACGTTGTGAGACAGCAGCCTGTCTGCAGAGAGAGCTCTAAACAGGGAGCAGCCTGTCACTGCAGAGAGAGCCCTAGACAGAGAGCAGCCTGTCAGTGCAGAGAGCTCTAGACAGAGCAGCCTGTCACTGCAGAGAGCTCTAGACAGCACACCTGCATCCAAGCCTGTTTCATGGGCTCAGTGGCTTCATTTCATTACGCTAACACCATACATACAGAACTGAAATGAACAGCATTTGATAATGGGTCCATGCAGCGCTACATGCCCGTTATCAAAGCTGTCATCTGTATGATTAAGCGTGACAAAAATGAAACCGCGCCGCTGAGCCCATGAAACAGGCTTGAAGCAGGTGTGCTGTCTAGAGCTCTCTCTGCACAGACAGGCTGCTCTGTCTAGAGCTCTCTCTGCAGACAGGCTGGTTGTTTTGTCTCACAGCTCGCTGCAGGCACGTCCCATGTGTCTCCTCCACAGTGTCTCTGAAAGCAGCAGCGCATGGCAGGACCCTCCCTGGTAAGGCTCTGGAACTCGAGACACATCACAGTGCTGCTCTCCACATGCAGCTTCACAAACACTACAGGGTGTAAGATCAGCGTGGACGTCGCTCTCAGCGTGCACACCGTTCATCACAGTGCTGCTCTCCACATGCAGCTACACAAACACTACAGGGTGTAAGATCAGCGTGGGCGCGCTCTCAACGTGCACACCGTTCATCACAGTGCTGCTCTCCACATGCAGCTACACAAACACTACAGGGTGTAAGATCAGCGTGGACGTCGCTCTCAAGCGTGCACACCGTTCATCACAGTGCTGCTCTCCACATGCAGCTACACAAACACTACAGGGTGTAAGATCAGCGTGGACGTCGCTCTCAACGTGCACACCGTTCATCACAGTGCTGCTCTCCACATGCAGCTACACAAACACTACAGGGTGTAAGATCAGCGTGGACGTCGCTCTCAACGTGCACACCGTTCATCACAGTGCTGCTCTCCACATGCAGCTACACAAACACTACAGGGTGTAAGATCAGCGTGGACGTCGCTCTCAACGTGCACACCGTTCATCACAGTGCTGCTCTCCACATGCAGCTACACAAACACTACAGGGTGTAAGATCAGCGTGGACGCCGCTCTCAAGCGTGCACACCGTTCATCACAGTGCTGCTCTCCACATGCAGCTACACAAACACTACAGGGTGTAAGATCAGCGTGGGACGTCGCTCTCAAGCGTGCACACCGTTCATCACAGTGCTGCTCTCCACATGCAGCTACACAAACACTACAGGGTGTAAGATCAGCGTGGACGTCGCTCTCAACGTGCACACCGTTCATCACAGTGCTGCTCTCCACATGCAGCTACACAAACACTACAGGGTGTAAGATCAGCGTGGACGTCGCTCTCAACGTGCACACCGTTCATCACAGTGCTGCTCTCCACATACAGCTACACAAACACTACAGGGTGTAAGATCAGCGTGGACACTGTTCATCACAGTGCTGCTCTCCACATGCAGCTACACAAACACTACAGGGTGTAAGATCAGCGTGGACACTGTTCATCACAGTGCTGCTCTCCACATGCAGCTACACAAACACTACAGGGTGTAAGATCAGCGTGGACGTCGCTCTCAACGTGCACACCGTTCATCACAGTGCTGCTCTCCACATGCAGCTACACAAACACTACAGGGTGTAAGATCAGCGTGGACGTCGCTCTCAACGTGCACACCGTTCATCACAGTGCTGCTCTCCACATGCAGCTACACAAACACTACAGGGTGTAAGATCAGCGTGGACGTCGCTCTCAACGTGCACACCGTTCATCACAGTGCTGCTCTCCACATGCAGCTACACAAACACTACAGGGTGTAAGATCAGCGTGGACGCCGCTCTCAACGCACACCGTTCATCACAGTGCTGCTCTCCACATGCAGCTACACAAACACTACAGGGTGTAAGATCAGCGTGGACGCCGCTCTCAACGTGCACACCGTTCATCACAGTGCTGCTCTCCACATGCAGCTACACAAACACTACAGGGTGTAAGATCAGCGTGGACGCCGCTCTCAACGTGCACACCATGCTCTTCAATACAGTTTGCTGTAGATCTGAAGACTGCGGTCCTGGGCCATTACATGGTAATTAAAATCAGAGTGCTGGTAAGCACAAACCTTTAGATCCAGCACCTTTACCATTAGAGACATCAGATTTATTCTGAAACCAAAACGTCCTTGCCCTTCTCAGTAACCAAATCGACCACGTTTATTTCTAACCAAGCCCTTCCAAGTCACCACTGATGGGAAATAACTCCGCTACCAATAGAGGACTGATCCCCATGTCTTCCTCTGAGAGTCTCGATGAAACACCGATCAGTGCATTAGCTCCTGTTTGGAGCCTAGCAGCTAGCCAGTACACACACACACACACACACACACACACACACACACACACACTGCCTTCAGCATTGCTACACTCTTCCCAAGAAATGGCAGAATCCAACACAACAAGTCTTTGTGCTTTAAGATGTGTTCTTAATGCATATATTACATTGAACAGCTATGATAAACATTATGCATCACCTAGAATGGAGACAATAAAAATAAACTTAAAATTTAGATCTTTTATTTAGACATATAATCAAAAGAAACAAAAGTAATATTGCAAAAAAGTTTACTGGAAGCAATAACAATAGAGCAGTATTTCATGCTGGGATTTTGAAATGTCACATTTCTCAATTTGTCAGTTTTTGTGTGAAGTGTATGGGAAGCTACACAGCGGTGTGTAATTCAATATCCATTCAGCGGGTTTCATTCAACTGTAATGAAGCTAGTTAGTTTATCCTATAGGATGATGCAAACCTTTTGGCCATAGCTGCATATCATCATATCCAACAACATACATGTGTTTGTTTGCTATTGAATCCTGAAAGCGCTCTCAATGAGGTGCACAGCAGACAGATAAAGAAAGGCAGCCTACCTACCTCAAGGAGGACTTCCTTTCCCATTGCAGTCCAGCTCAGCGAGAACAGCAAGTGTGACCCCTCAGCGTCCCCTGTAGCTTCCAGTTCCACACCCGCTTTAAAATCCAGTCTTACCCTCAGTGGAAACGCTTACAAGATCATTTCAGTCCCCAAATCACTCGATACCACCCTGGACAGGACTGATGCGTCCCTCAGTGCTGATGTCCTTTTTAGCTGGGTCACACTTGCTGATAGTTGACGCTAACTTGTGGACTTGATGGATTTCTAGACCAGGCAAGTAATGAGCTCATTAGCCCTGTTGGTGTAAAGCATTCTGTTCTCAGTTTCTTCAGAGTGCATTGCAGAGTTGTAGGATGGGCTTGCCTGGTTCTGGGTGGTGGAGTGCATTCAGGGAGAGAGGTCCCGCTCTGGGCAGTGTTCAGGTTGAGAGTGCTGTGACTGGGCTGGAGCGTTGCACACTAGGGGCACACATGGGACTGCTTCTCCATCTCTGAGCCGTGCCTCTTCCCTGTAGAGTTGGCTTCTCCTCCTTTTAGGCTCTGCCTCAGTATTGCTCCTAATTGCATGGCTCATTTCAGTCCGGTGTGGGAGCGGATCGGAACCTCTGGAATAGTCCAGTTCTCTGGTAGGTTATAGTTCTGAGATAGTTGTTGGTACAGCAGTTGATCCAAATCTCGTGGGGAAGAAGTCTTGGAGTTGAAATGTGGCGTGTTCATTTCAGCTGCTTCTCCTTTTGGAGGTTGAAGCTCTGTGTTTGCTCTCTCTGTTGTTTTGGAGGTTGAAGCTCTGTGTTTGCTCTCTCTGTTCTTTTGGAGGTTGAAGCTCTGTGTTTGCTTTCTGTTCTTTTGGAGGTTGAAGCTCTGTGTTTGCTCTCTGTTCTTTTGGAGGTTGAAGCTCTGTGTTTGCTCTCTCTGTTCTTTTGGAGGTTGAAGCTCTGTGTTTGCTCTCTCTGTTCTTTTGGAGGTTGAAGCTCTGTGTTTGCTCTCTGTTCTTTTGGAGGTTGAAGCTCTGTGTTTGCTCTCTCTGTTCTTTTGGAGGTTGAAGCTCTGTGTTTGCTCTCTCTGTTCTTTTGGAGGTTGAAGCTCTGTGTTTGCTCTCTCTGTTCTTTTGGAGGTTGAAGCTCTGTGTTTGCTCTCTCTGTTCTTTTGGAGGTTGAAGCTCTGTGTTTGCTCTCTCTGTTCTTTTGGAGGTTGAAGCTCTGTGTTTGCTCTCTGTTCTTTTGAGGTTGAAGCTCTGTGTTTGCTCTCTCTCTGTTCTTTTGGAGGTTGAAGCTCTGTGTTTGCTCTCTCTGTTCTTTTGGAGGTTGAAGCTCTGTGTTTGCTCTCTGTTCTTTGGAGGTTGAAGCTCGCTGCTCTCTGTTCTTTGGAGGTTGAAGCTCTGTGTTTGCTCTCTCTGTTCTTTTGGAGGTTGAAGCTCTGTGTTTGCTCTCTGTTCTTTGGAGGTTGAAGCTCTGTGTTTGCTCTCTGTTCTTTTGGAGGTTGAAGCTCTGTGTTTGCTCTCTCTGTTCTTTTGGAGGTTGAAGCTCTGTGTTTGCTCTCTCTGTTCTTTTGGAGGTTGAAGCTCTGTGTTTGCTCTCTCTGTTCTTTTGGAGGTTGAAGCTCTGTGTTTGCTCTCTCTGTTCTTTTGGAGGTTGAAGCTCTGTGTTTGCTCTCTGTTGTTTTGGAGGTTGAAGCTCTGTTTCTCTCCTCTCGCTCCTCTGTTTGTCCTAGCTCTGTGTGGAGCTGCTCATTCTCTCATCTCCTTGTTGCAGCAGTGAGATTAGGGGCTGCGATGCTCTTGTTGGGGCTCCTTCATTTGCTGGAGGTTGCCTGTCTGCTGCTGTCTCTTCTGGAGAGCCGTGCTTGGAGCTGCTCGGTTTTGTTCCAGTTCATCCTCTCTGCTCTCCAGTCTTGGAAGGTCTTGGGCTTGTTCTCACATTGCCAGGCTTGTCTTGTTGGGAGCTTTCCAGCTCAGCAGTAGAGTGATGATTTTGCCATCGAAAAGGAAGAGGGGAAAAAGAAATATAATTTAATAGGAGAGAACAAAATAAAACAAGGCGAAAAGAAAGAGCAAATCCATATTTAGAGTTTAATGCAGTATAGTCTTCGATGTTCCAAAACGTGGATTTGCTGGAGCCAATAAATCAGGTTATGCTGAAAACGCAGCATGTATTCCAATAACTTGATAAATTAGCGGGACCCCAGATTATTCATACACTGGTTACTGTGTGGAGCAGGGATTTCACTTCCTCTTTACAGAGTTTATTATTCTGCAGGACAGATTTGAATTACGAGTGTCTGTTCTGTATTCATGTCAACACCAGTGTGATCAAGTGACTGTTCTTTAGGAATTATTCACTGAGGATTAAAATTGTCTGCATGGCCATTGGCTTGCTTTTAACATTTCAATCTGCCTGCATTGAACCAGATCACGTTCGATATGAAAAGAAAGCTCTTTATACAAGAGCAAACAACTAAGAACCCGTATCAAACTAGGAGTGATGTGGAAGTTTGTTTCCTTAAATACAGTTAGAAGCACGATTAAATTCATAGAGAGGAGATGGTGCTTCACACCTTCTCTTCAGCAATTTCCATTGTGCTGCTGATCCGTTTCAGCAGGGAAATCAGTCTCTGAATATTTAAATTGTTTAACCAATTGTTTGATTTAAATGATGTATTCGTACAACAGGACAAAACAAAAGAGCACTCAAGTCATGACTATAGAATGAAATGCAAGTGTTTCCATTCCAGGCACGAGTCAAAGCAGCTTCTATAGAATGAAATACAAGCGTTTCCATTGCAGGCACGAGTCAAAGCAGCTTCTATAGAATGAAATACAAGCATTTCTCTCACAATCACTTTGCTTAACTGCAAGTTACCAGGAGGACTCTTCCCTAGTTCCTCATAAAGAAACAATCAAAGCTGTGGTTCTCAGAGCAAGGCTTCATTCCTGAATGCCTGATTCTGTACTCTAGCATGTGACACAGAACCTCCTATAGTATAATATACAAGGCTCTCCAGAATGACTTTTGCAATGAATACCTGAAGTTACCAAAATGAAGCTCCGCTGATGTTTAGATCATTAAAATAGCCCAACCAAGCGTCCTCAGGAATGACGTGCCGGACTCGACCGGGATTTGCAGGAGAACGCCAGCAGCCTGTCAGTGCAGAGAGAGCTCTAGACATACAGCAATGCAGAGAGAGCTCTAGACAGGGCAGCCTGTCACTGCAGAGAGAGCTCAAGACAGAGCAGCCTGTCACTGCAGAGAGAGCTCTAGACAGCACACCTGCATCCAAGCCTGTTTCATGGGCTCAGTGGCTTCATTTCATTACGCTAACACAATACATACAGAACTGAAATGAACAGCATTTGATAATGGGTCCATGCAGCGCTACATGCCCGTTATCAAAGCTGTCACCTGTATGATTAGCGTGACAAAATGAAACCCGCTGCTGAGCCCATGAAACAGGCTTATCTCAGGAACCGTTGGGACTAGAGAGGAAACTATCCCATTCCAGGGTTTCACCATCACTCGAAACGTTCTCCTGCAAATCCCGGTCGAGTCCGCACGGCATTCCTGAGAACGGATCCACATGCCCTGGGATGACCCTCCTGGTAAAGACGCTTCACTGGGTTTATTTTAATGATCTCAACAGTGGCGCTCTTTCACTGCGATAACTCCAGCCTGGTGCCCACCACAGGGGTGATTTATAGACCCATCGAAGACCACAGAGCACATTCAAACACACAGCAATGAGCAGCATTTAAACACAGCAATGAGCAGCTCTCATTTAAACACACAGCAATGAGCAGCTCTCATTTAAACACACAGCAATGAGCAGCTCTCATTTAAACACACAGCAATGAGCAGCTCTCTCATTTAAAAACACAGAGCAATGAGCAGCTCTCTCATTTAAACACACAGCAATGAGCAGCTCTCTCATTTAAACACACAGCAATGAGCAGCTCTCATTTAAACACACAGCAATGAGCAGCTGTCATTTAAACACAGCAGGTCTCATTTAAAAACACAGAGCAATGAGCAGCTCATTTAACACAGAGCAATGAGCAGGTTTCTCATTTAAAACACAGAGCAGGTCTCATTTAAAACAGAGCAATGAGCAGCTCTCATTTAAACACACAGCAATGAGCAGCTCTCTCATTTAAACACACAGCAATGAGTAGCTCATTTAACACAGAGTAATTAGCAGGTTTCTCATTTAAACACAGAGCAGGTCTCATTTAAACACAGAGCAATTAGCAGGTCTCATTTAAACAGAGCAATGAGCAGGTCTCATTTAAAACACACAGCAATGAGCAGCTCATTTAACACAGAGCAATGAGTAGCTCTCATTTAAACACAGAGCAATGAGCAGGTCTCATTTAAACACACAGCAATGAGCAGGTCTCATTTAAACACACAGAGCAATGAGCAGGTCTCATTTAAACACACGAGCAATGAGCAGGTCTCATTTAAAACACACAGCAATGAGCAGTCTCATTTAAACACAGAGCAATGAGCAGGTCTCATTTAAACACAGAGCAATGAGCAGGTCTCATTTAAACACAGAGCAATGAGCAGGTCTCATTTAAACACAGAGCAATGAGCAGGTCTCATTTAAACACAGAGCAATGAGCAGGTCTCATTTAAAACACAGAGCAATGAGCAGGTCTCATTTAAACACAGAGCAATGAGCAGGTCTCATTTAAACACAGAGCAATGAGCAGGTCTCATTTAAACACAGAGCAATGAGCAGGTCTCATTTAACACACAGAGCAATGAGCAGGTCTCATTTAAACACAGAGCAATGAGCAGGTCTCATTTAAACACAGAGCAATGAGCAGGTCTCATTTAACACAGAGCAATGAGCAGGTCTCATTTAAACACACAGCAATGAGCAGGTCTCATTTAAAACACAGAGCAATGAGCAGGTCTCATTTAAACACACGAGCAATGAGCAGGTCTCATTTAAACACAGAGCAATGAGCAGGTCTCATTTAAACACAGAGCAATGAGCAGGTCTCATTTAAACACAGAGCAATGAGCAGGTCTCATTTAAACACAGAGCAATGAGCAGGTCTCATTTAAACACAGAGCAATGAGCAGGTCTCATTTAAACACAGAGCAATGAGCAGGTCTCATTTAAACACAGAGCAATGAGCAGGTCTCATTTAACACAGAGCAATGAGCAGGTCTCATTTAAACACAGAGCAATGAGCAGGTCTCATTTAAACACAGAGCAATGAGCAGGTCTCATTTAAAACAGAGCAATGAGCAGGTCTCATTTAAACAGAGCAATGAGCAGGTCTCATTTAAAAACACAGAGCAATGAGCAGCTCTCATTTAAACACAGAGCAATGAGCAGGTCTCATTTAAACAGAGCAATGAGCAGGTCTCATTTAAACAGAGCAATGAGCAGGTCTCATTTAAACAGAGCAATGAGCAGGTCTCATTTAAACAGAGCAATGAGCAGGTCTCATTTAAAACAGAGCAATGAGCAGGTCTCATTTAAACAGAGCAATGAGCAGGTCTCATTTAAAACAGAGCAATGAGCAGGTCTCATTTAAAACAGAGCAATGAGCAGGTCTCATTTAAACACACAGCAATGAGCAGCTCTCATTTAACACAGAGCAATGAGCAGGTTTCTCATTTAAACACAGAGCAGGTCTCATTTAAAAACACAGAGCAATGAGCAGCTCTCATTTAAACACAGAGCAATGAGCAGGTCTCATTTAAACAGAGCAATGAGCAGGTCTCATTTAAAACACACAGCAATGAGCAGGTCTCTCATTTCTCTCATAAATACCTCCATGTAAAACTGCTTCAGTGCTATAGAGCTCTTCAATACACAATAAATACCTCCATGTAAAACTGCTTCAGTGCTATAGAGCTCTTCAATACACAATAAATACCTCCATGTAAAACTGCTTCAATGCTATAGAGCTCTTCAATACACAATAAATACCTCCATGTAAAACTGCTTCAGTGCTATAGAGCTCTTCAATACACAATAAATACCTCCATGTAAAACTGCTTCAATGCTATAGAGCTCTTCAATACACAATAAATACCTCCATGTAAAACTGTTTCAATGCTATAGAGCTCTTCAATCCACACAATAAATACCTCCATGTAAAACTGCTTCAATGCTATAGAGCTCTTCAATACACAATAAATACCTCCATGTAAAACTGCTTCAATGCTATAGAGCTCTTCAATACACACAATAAATACCTCCATGTAAAACTGCTTCAATGCTATAGAGCTCTTCAATACACACAATAAATACCTCCATGTAAAACTGCTTCAGTGCTGTAGAGCTCTTCAATCCACACAATAAATACCTCCATGTAAAACTGCTTCAGTGCTATAGAGCTCTTCAATACACAATAAATACCTCCATGTAAAACTGCTTCAGTGCTATAGAGCTCTTCAATACCCTGAGGAGGTTCCTCAGTGTAGAGTCTGAAACCACAGCGAGTTTAACAGCTACAGCAAACCCTTTTAAAAAAACGTACCTCTCTTCTCAAGTACAACGCAACTCCAAACAGTCCTTCTCTCTTTGTTTTCCAGATTAGATCTTCAGTGAGATTGTGATCAAGCAGATGTGTCCGGTGATCCGCTGTGAAAGGTACTTTGTGTGCGACAGCGAGTGTATTGGGACTAAGTGTGGGGTAGTTCTAGGTCTGCAGCAGTGATCTGCACATCAAACACACTTGATAAGTATTGAAACTTTCACACTGAACACATCCTGATGTATAAACACCAAACCATTTGACAAGCACATTGGAACATGTCTGAACTCTGCTACCATCACCACTGGAGCACACACACCAAGAATTGTACCGGAGACGATGAGAGTCTCGCTGCCTTCAATGAACTGGGCTGTAGGAGTTTAACATGACCTTTCATGTTAACTGGCATCTATCTCTTATGTCAGGGTTACTTTCTCTGATTTTGTGAACCGCAAAAAAGCGAATCTACAATCAAATTACAGAAGTACAGCTTGTGTTGTAATTATGTTCAAAGACAAAATTAAATTTGGTGCTAAAACGAATCGAGTATTATTAAAAAAACAGAGGCATCGTGTAGCAGGGCTGCGGGATGTGCTTGTGTGTTGCCCTTTTAAGAAGGGCAGCAGAGATAACAAGCCCCTTTTAAGAAGTTAATCAGCCCCCCTGTATAAAAAGGCCGGGTTGGGACGGGATGGTCTTCTTGGGACAGTGTTCAGTAAACGCAGTGCATGCTGGGACTTGGTAAGACGGACGCACCTTGCTTTATTTTTGAAATGCTAAAGTGAATGCTTGTGGGTTTAAAACAGAGACGGTGTTGATGCTCTTTGTCGTTTCTGGTTGTTGTATTTAAGCGGGATAATAACGCGTTTGTTTTGATATAGAGTTACTCGCCGCTCGCTTTGTTTTTAGTTTTAAATAGTTGTCGCTTCCAGTAAAGAAAGCCGAGCAGGACGCAGCTTGCAAGCCTAGCCGCTGCAGGGTGGTGGCTGTTGGTGCAGGAGCAGGTTCATGGCTTGTTCACGGTTTATATTCGTTGCATTTCACGCGGTACACTTTGTCTCGTATTATTACATGTATGCGTCTCTTCCACGCAAACCGGACAGCTGTGGGGATAGCCAGTGAAGTGTTTGGTGCGTCAGGTTGCTGATGCGAGTCGAATGGATTTGAACGCGTTATATTGAGATTATAGTTCGCGGGGTTTTTAGTTTCTCAGATTTGTATTATATTAACGGGTCTTTCTGACGGGGAGTAGTAACTGTGGGGGGGAAAAAGAGCTTGCGTGTCACGTTATTATTATTTAAATTGATTTTTATATTTAAAGGTTTTTTTCGGTTGTGTTCCGTTTGATCAATTTGGATGTTTAGCATTTTTCGTGTAGTTTAGTATTTTTATATACGTTTTGAATCGCAGGATTTAGTTGCATTTTTTGTTATATACAAATAGTTTAGTTTTTATCTAGCAGAAAGAATCGTTTTTGTATTTCTCACCAGCCTTGCTCTCTCGCTGGCGTCGTTTTGCCGAATTAAATATAACAATTAAAAGGACGGAGAGTAACACTAAAAAAAAAAAAAAAAAAAAAACACTATTTAAACCACAAGCATTAAACTAGCCTTTTAAAAAATAAAGAAAAGGCGACTCTCAAGAGCTGAAGAAACATACCATTTGTTATTGCAAAAGTGTTCACATGTTAAACCTTTTTTGTTTCATTTTACTTGTATTTATTAATTAAATCTGTTGTATAATAAAATAACTGCTAATAAAGATTCAAACTTTACCTGATACGACTCCTGTGTGTCTCTCACACCGGGTAAGCGACCACCACGAAAGGCGGCGTTATATGCCTGTCCACACGGTGGCGCCAAATCACCGCCTGGCTCCCTGAATGACGTGTTCCTCCTTCAGCCCCACCCACGTCCAATATGGCGCGAACTGGTGTTTGCTCTGTTTGGCGTTTAGATTAGAGAACTTTACTCTCTTTAATAGTTTCTTTTTGTTTCTTTCACCGTGGTAATCTACACGGTAATGATAGTCTACAGCTTTGTACCACATGGAAGCGGGACTGCGTTTGGTGAAGAGCGCGTTTTCCTCTGTGCACAAGGTAGGTAAGTTATTGTTTAAAACAAACCGAGTCTTTAAACCGGGGTTTAAACTCGCATGCTTTTCCGTCTGTAACGCGGACCTGCCTTTCAACTCTTTACCTGCAGCTCTGTTCTTGAGTTTGAAGCCTTGAACAAAAGCGCCACGTTTTACAACGCAGAGCCGTTTCCATGTCCTCATACAAACACTCTGCAAGCAGTCGCTGTGCAGGCATTACACGGAGACACGCAACGTTACATTTTGAGGCGGTTTTGTAAAATAGTCTTCCTACATGGGTGTGTTTTTTTGAAAGACGCAATGTTACAGTTTTAAAAGAAAAGCTGGCACAGGAATGTAGCTGCGTTGCAAGTAGTTCTCTTTATTCACACACTCTAAAGCAGTAAAATCGACGCTGCAGTTTGTAAATGAAAGGGTACAGTGGCTGCTGCAGTGCTGAATGTTTTAAGAAACGTGTTTTATAGATGTGCTCATTTTCCGAGGTCAGTACATTGCAGGGTTCTAAAATGTGCACAGATATATCTTGTATAAACGTTTTAAACCCCAGTCTGATTGTGGCTTACCTTTCTAAACCCCACGCTTGATTTCTTCTTTCAGTGCCTCGCGTTTCTGCAGCTCATTGTTCTTCTTGTTCTGTTCCAGGAGATTCGACGCTGCTGACCCGAGAACTGAGGGAGCCTGCGACCCACGCCGGGTCCCACCCATATTTATAGTCTTCACCCCACAGCTGGCTAATTAATTAATTTATATATATATATATATATATATATATATATATATATATATATATATATATATATATATATATATATATATAACAGTTGTGTGTTTGAATAAATTACGGTAATTGAGATAAATAAAACGAAACCTGTTCACACCTTTGCTGAATGTAATATAAGATGTTTGTCTATAAGTGTAAATTACGGTAATTCAGCGCACACCACCCTGTCCCTCTCGCGTATTCCTGGTAAAACAACCCCAGTCATGCTTATTTGCGGCATGCTTCTTCAGTGTGCAGGACTGTAATTCGCGCGCGCTTGCGTGCCAGTATGGTTTTCATTACGCAGGGATGATGCGCGTGTCCAGTCCTGTGTGACTCGGCAGCACCCTGGGGCGCGTGTGGGTGTTTGTGTGGGTGTGATATTAATGGAGGCGTTTCATTGGAACGCTTCTGCACAGTTGATGTTGTAATAAAGCTGTGCATTGCTGGTCTCTGGGTGCTCGGCAGCACCCAGGGGCGCGTGTGGGTGTTTGTGTGGGTGTGATATTAATGGAGGCGTTTCATTGGAACGCTTCTGCACAGTTGATGTTGTAATAAAGCTGTGCATTGCTGGTCTCTGGGTGCTGCGTGTTTCGTTTCTGCTCACCATCGTGCCTCACATCAGGGTCTAACCCAGTCCTGCCGTATAACGGGACTGAGGGGTGTTACCGCACGCTGCCCTCTGCAGAACTGTACAGAAAACTGGAAACACACGATACAGCGAGGCTGTCCCGCCCGCCCGGTTCAATAAACACAAGAGATTCACAAGACAGACCGATTTGTATTGAAGGAACACGCTGGCAGAGTGGAGAGGTGACCGCAAAGAGGCGCCAGGTCTGCGAGGGGAAGCGAGGCATTGCAAACTTCAACATGTACAATGCCCGCCCGCTCGCCCGTCTGTCCGTCCATCCATCCATCCATCCATCCATCCCTCCCTCCGTCCCTCCCACACACATTTACTCAGGCACAATATTATTTAACTGCAATGACATCATCGGTTACAGCAAGCTCAGTATAATCACATCCCACGAGACTGAAGATACATTGTTTTATTTGTACACACATGTAAACTGTAAACCGCGTTTATATGAAACTCATAAATACACATTTCTATTGTCGGGATCCCATCCAATTGGGTTTGTTTATGACAACGAGAGCCGGACGCTGCAGGCGGGGAACATGCAGGGGAGGAGGAGAGGCGACACACGACTCCTAAAACACAAAGGAAAGCGCAATGTTAATCATGGTACAGAAACACGCATTTCAAGAGACCGCAGACACATCCGTAATGCTCATCCAATCCTGGAGCTGCACACACCTTCACTCTGGAAACTGACCAATGAGAAGTGAACACACGTGGAGCGTAGTTAAAGACCCGGATGACCTTTGTGACTTGTGCAAATTATTATTATTATTATTATTATTATTATTATTATTATGTGTTTATTTAGCAGACGCCTTTATCCAAGGCGACTTACAGAGACTAGGGTGTGTGAACTATGCATCAGCTGCAGAGTCACTTACAACTACGTCTCACCCGAAAGACGGAGCACAAGGAGGTGAAGTGACTTGCTCAGGGTCACACAATGAGTCAGTGGCTGAGGTGGGATTTGAACCCGGGACCTCCTGGTTACAAGCCCTTTTCTTTGACCACTGGACCCACACAACCTCTATACATCAATATAAACTAAACACTTTACCAATAACGTTTTACTCAATTACTGTACCAAATTAATCACAATATATTACCGTTTCTAAATCATTTTGCGTGTTTAATTACATCTGTATTTATCAATGTTCCAAAAGTCAAGGTCACATTCTACTGAAGAGTTTTAAAATAATGAATAAACCATCACGATAGCGAAGGCTCTGATCACAGCAAAGCTAAGTTCATACCTGGAAACAGGAACGCGTTTCCTGTTTGAATCTCAGCGTCTTATCCAAGCTGGATGGAAGCTGAACATACTGTAGCGTTTCACGCAGTGTGCAGGATAGAAGGAGACAACACGCCGTTTCCAAGTTCAAGGCTTTATTTATGCACTTCTTTCAGAGGCCACTGCTCTAGCCCCTTGCTCTGCATCCAACCCCAATGAGCGTGCAACGCCCCCTTTTATACCTTAGCCCCGCCCCTTTATTCTAATCGGGTGCCAGAGCGAACAGCTATCCCATTGGTCCCCAGCCGCACACCAGGACCAATGGGCACATACAACAAACAGCCAATGACAGGGACAGAGCGACCCCGCAGCTACAGGTAATACAGACGGGGGGGAGAGGAACACAATACAGCGGCATTAACAGACAGTAGAAACAAGAAGGAATACAGTACGCAGACACAATACACGGATCGCTACAATACTTTGAGAAAAAACCCTTTCCTTATACCAATACATACTAGCATCGCTTTAACAGCAACACTGTTAATCTGAAGTATTTAAATTGCGGGGAAACCTAGGCGCTTCAGCGTGCTTTCAGGACTAAAGTCATGGCTTCCTAATTCAGTGACTCAGAAGCGCCTGCATAAGACAGCTATGTGCCGCTCATCACTCATGACAGCTATGTGCCAATAACGTAATGTTTTGAATGATTGCACGCCCTAGCTCTGTAGTGTGTGAAACAGATGCGTTTCCTACAGAGCAGTACTCAACGCGACCACAAGACCACCAAACGCCGACCTTGCTGCGCCCAGGACGGGTCCTCAACCATTAGGAAAGAAAGACAAGTGTGTGCATCGTTAAAACACGAGAGCAATGTCTTTCTGAAATGTGAAACACTGCCATTAACGAAGGACTCGCCTACCTTAGAAATACACGCGCTGCTTCCTCTTGCTTGGCTTGCAACGCCAGACTGTGAAGGGGGCGGGGCCTGTATGCAATTTACCTAGGGGGCGTGGCCGAAGGCTCACCTGAGTAATTGGGCTGATGGACCAACCGGCCTGACACGTGAGGGAAATGGGCGTTATTTGAAAACATTGTGTAAAGCAGGGGCTCTTAACCCCGGTCCGAGGGGAACCTCAGACCCCCAGCGTGATAGACAGCACAGCTCAGCTCAGCTCAGATCAGCACAGCACTGTCCACATTGTGAACGCATGTACCAGTGCAGGACTGTGTGCTATTTCAGGAGGTGTGTCAGTGTGTGTGTGTCAGTGTGTGTGTCAGTCAGTGTGTGTGTGTGTGTGTCAGTGTGTGTGTGTCAGTGTGTGTGTGTGTCAGTGTGTGTGTGTGTCAGTGTGTGTGTGTGTGTGTCAGTGTGTGTGTGTGTGTGTCAGTGTGTGTGTGTCAGTGTGTGTGTGTGTGTGTGTGTGTGTGTGTGTGTGTGGGGCTCTGTGTGTGTGTGTGTGTGTGTGTGTGTGTGTGTGTGTGTGTGTGTGTGTGTGTGTGTGTGTGTGTGTGTGTGTGTGTGTGTGTCTGTGTGTGATATTTTCACTGTTCAAGCATAAATAAAAGCAGTCCATTGTTTTCTTGTTCGTTTATTTATTTAGATCTTTAAGATTAAGGGCCATTTGGAAATTGGAGAGGACCTGGATATAATCAGACAAAGGTGAGTTATTATCACTGAAGGTGTAGCCTGAAAACTCATATGACTTCCCAGTTAAAACCACGAGAGCCACACTGCTTCCCTCCCTCCCAGTCCCTCCTCAGCTCCACTAGAGCCACACTGCTTCCCTCCCTCCCAGTCCCTCCTCAGCTCCACTAGAGCCACACTGCTTCCCTCCCTCCCAGTCCCTCCTCAGCTCCACTAGAGCCACACTGCTTCCCTCCCTCCCAGTCCCTCCTCAGCTCCACTAGAGCCACACTGCTTCCCTCCCTCCCAGTCCCTCCTCAGCTCCACTAGAGCCACACTGCTTCCCTCCCTCCCAGTCCCTCCTCAGCTCCACTAGAGCCACACTGCTTCCCTCCCTCCCAGTCCCTCCTCAGCTCCACTAGAGCCACACTGCTTCCTCCCTCCCAGTCCCTCCTCAGCTCCACTAGAGCCACACTGCTTCCCTCCCTCCCAGTCCCTCCTCAGCTCCACTAGAGCCACACTGCTTCCCTCCCTCCCAGTCCCTCCTCAGCTCCACTAGAGCCACACTGCTTCCCTCCCTCCCAGTCCCTCCTCAGCTCCACTCGAGCCACGCTGTTCATTAGGTGATTAAAGTGCATTGTTTGATTCATTTCTATGTTTCTGTAAATGTTTCATGGGCTCTTTGTGTTTATCAAGGACATACCCCACAGGCAGTTTCCATGAGCTTATCACAAACCAAACCAAACCAAAATAACAGGAGCACAGTATGCGCAGCGATACACACTGCGGACCACTAGAGGGCGCCCCAGGGCACAGCCCGTTACCACAGGCTGTTCTTGATGAGCTGTAATACTGACCGCTTGCTTCGGTCCATTTCCAGACCATCTGCATGTTTTAAAAGGAAGGAGAAAAACAAATGATTACTTTTAGGACATTTTATCACAAAATATACCTTGTGTGTGCAGTAGAAGAGGTTTGTTTTACTTCACATAAACGCTCAAATAAAAATATATCTTTTTTTTACAATTCTCATTCACTTCTCATCAATTCCCAAGACATCAAAATTGATCCAAATTGTAATCCGCAGTTGTCTGTTCAAACGAGCTTCTCACAGAAGCTAAGCTGACTTCAATTGAAGCCGCTGTTTGTTAGTCAATTAAAATCGGCTTCAAAATGCTACAAAGTAGCTGAACAATCGCAACAGTTATTAAGTCTCTAAAATATCTCTTCCAGTTCTTTCGAAGGAACTGGAATTGGGAATCGATTCTATAAAGGATTTTGAATTGACCTCAGCCCTGACCCTGACAGAGCTGTGAACTGACTGAAGCTGTAGATAAGGAACGGTGGAATATCGAGAGGCTAAATAAATACAATTGACTGGGAACACTGGTGTGGCTCAACTGGGAACACTAGGTGAGAGACTGGGAATACTGGGCAGCTAGACTGGGAATGCTGTTAGTGTGAATCTATTGTTGTCAGTTTCAGAGACTTTGTTTCTGTCCGTTGAGACTCAACCATTCACCTTGTCTCTTCTTCTGCTGCTCACAGGTGTCTGCGTGCTGTTTTATTGTCTTGATTTCTTTTTATTTTATAGCCTCTCTTATTTTGTGTGCATTTGTAAAGACCCGGTATATACAGACACTACAGAAACACTGAAAAACTCTTCATAAATTCAATGACAAGCATTTCCACTAGAAGTCTTTCTCAGTGTCTTCAATTGAAACACTGAATGAAACTTAATCAATTCAGTGCCAAGCCCTGCGACTAGATGTCTTTACTTCTGGACAGACAGAGACAGGGAAGGAGGGAGAGAAGGACAGAGGCAGGGAGATAAAGAAGCTGTCTGAAGGACTGACCGCGACCAGGCTGTTTAAAGCTCTGCTCCGAGTCCAAGCTGACCAGGACCTCCCTTCAACCGGTCTCTGCTTTGGGAAAGTCATCAAGCCCCTAAATAAAAAATCAGACAAAAAAAAGAACTGAAAGTTTTATTTTCTGCTTGTGGTAACGAGAGGATCAAACACACCCGATCGTCCTTCTCTAATTCAGAGAGTCATGAATATTTCATTTGATTTCAGGGCGTGGATATTTGCTTTGTTTCAGGTGAGTGCAGAAAGCTGTCTGGTTCTTTGTACATTTTTAAGCAGGTGTGTTGTTGGCATTGTTTTAAAAAGTTCTTCTGTGTGTAAAATCAATGTATCACTCTGCCTCGGGCCCTGCCTGCTGAACTGCTCCCTCCCTCCCTCCCTTCCTCCCTCCCCCCTCCCCCTAAGAGAAAGGCTCCCTCCAGTCCAGGGCAGGCTTGAGGCATGGAGACTGTCTCTCTCTCTGTCTCTCTGTGTGTCTGCATGTCTATGTGTGTGTGTGTCTGTGTCTCCCTGTGTCTCTATGTCTCTGTGTGTCTCTGTATCTCTCTGTGTGTCTCTGTATGTCTGTGTGTGTGTCTCTATGTCTCTGTGTGTCTCTGCATGTTTGTGTGTGTCTCTATGTCTCTGTGTGTCTCGGCATGTCTATGTGTGTGTGTCTCTGTGTCTCCGTGTGTCTCTATGTCTCTGTGTGTCTCTGTGTGTCTCTGCATGTCTCTGTGTGTGTCTCTATGTCTCTCTGTGTCTCTGTGTGTCTCTGCATGTCTCTGTGTGTGTCTCTGTGTCTCCGTGTGTCTCTATGTCTCTGTGTATCTCTGTATCTCTCTGTGTGTCTGCATGTCTGTGTGTGTGTCTCTGTGTGTCTCTGTATCTCTCTGTGTGTCTCTGCATGTCTGTGTGTGTGTCTCTGTGTCTTTGTGTGTCCCTGTATCTCTCTGTGTGTCTCCGAGTCTCTCTGTGTGAATCTATGTCTCTGTGTGTCTCTGTAGCTCTGTGTGTCTCTCTGTGTGAATCTATGTCTCTGTGTGTCTCTGTAGCTCTGTGTGTCTCTCTGTGTGTATCTATGTCTCTGTGTGTCTCTCTGTGTGTATCTATGTCTCTGTGTGTCTCTCTTTGTCTCTCTGCGTGTACTGCCTGCTCGCTTTCATTTACAGCAGGCATTCTGAAAGTTCTGCTCTGTTAATTCCCGGCTTTATAACTATAAAATAAAGAGCAGCCATTGTTCGGGTCCAGCTGCGAGCCGACGCGACCCCTGCGGTGAATTTCCCTGACGCGCACACTGGAAATCCTTTAATGTATTTTAGAAATTCTGCCTCCAGACTGCGCTGGGAGGACAAAGGGGCTTAGAAACGACAACCACCACAGGCTCACTTCTTATCATCACCATCACACACACCTGCCGCTTTGCCGTCATTGCAATTACGAGAGCACATTCATTAAGGGGGGGCGAAGAGACACCACAGAAATGAAGTTCAAATTCAAATTTCAAATGTATTTCTTTAGCCAGGATTGAACCCTTGAGAATCTCACGCCGGCTATGAAGCTCAACACATAGAAAACGGAGCTTTATCATCACCGTGGGAAGGAAAAGCACCAATACCTGGATCGTTTGTTGGCTTCATTTTCTTATTTTATATTATTGACCCATCATAAAAGCGTCTGAAGGGATATACTTTGAGAATTATAACAGCTACATGCAGACTTTTGCACTTAACTAAATGAGTGTAAATGATCATACAAAATATAGTTAAAGACAGCATTAAAATAACAGGGAGATTCTCCACAAATCACAAAGTAGCCTGACTGTCTCTCAAATATATAACAAGCCACTCTTCAACGAACTCTCCAATAAGAATTGTGATATTAAGCTGGTGCTCCCGCCTCCTTCGTGACATCATATCCTTGCTGGACGGGTATTTAAAGTGTCTGTCGACCGCTGTGGTTCCATTAGCGCCGCCGCAGTTTAATACGAGCGGACAGCCTCTCACGACGGGCTTTGAAACCTCTCCCTCACGAGATCCATCCATCCATCCATCCATCCAGAGAGAGAGAGAGAGAGAGAGAGAGAGAGAGAGAGAGAGAGAGAGAGAGCCAGGCTGTCTCCTGCGCTGTACACTATAGTATTACTAGGGTTGTAAACTCTGTATTTATAGATATATCTATATCTGTATCTGGAGATGCTGTCAATCGGATTGGAGCTGCTGGCGGTCATGATTTTGGGAGAAGGTAAGGAGGCGCTATCAGCGGTTATGATATTATTATGATTATTATGATTATGATTATGATTATTGTTAGGGTGAGTAGAAGTGTAGTTACTCGTTGGCAGTTTATTTTGTGAATGTATTGGTTGGTGTTTTTAGATTCCTACACGAATCCCCGGGATAGCAGCCCAGGCATTCACAGCATGTCGAGGCAGCGAGCAGACTCTCTCTGGTGCGCCACTTCCCATGACGGTTATGTAACGCGGTTTAAAACGCTGGCTTTGTGTTATTGCGCCGAATACCTTGCGTGCGTCGTTTTAATACAACGTGCTTGTGTATCGAGGAGATAATAATAATAATAATAATAATAATAATAATAATAATAATAATAATAATAATGAGACACGCACACGCACACACACACTGAAACAGACACTCACACACACACACACACACACACACACACACACACACACACACACACACTGACACACACACACAGTGGACAACGTGTTGCAAAAGTAATACATCCAGTTTACTAATGCTGTGCATTCAACATTGTTAAAAAAATAAAAACATACAGATTAAGGTTTAATATCAGAAGACAGGCTTCTAACATTTCACTAGGCATTCTTCATGCTTCCTCATCAAATGAGTATTATCATTGTGCACGATATATGGATTTCTTTCTTGGATGTGTGTGTGTTGTGGTGTTTTTCTCCATAAAGCACGCCGCAGCGTTGTGCCAGTGTTACATAAGCGATTAGATAACAGGCAGCTAGCGATATTTATTTATTTATCTATCTATGTCCTTGTGCATCTTTGAAGCGCCTCGTCTTTCGGCACAAGAATATTCGCTCGCTTGCTCTGTTCTGAGGTGTGTTGCTCGCGCTTAGATCCCGTTCCTTTCAATTCTTTATGCGGGCGGATTCATAGTTGAAAGAACCGAGGCTGTTTTATTTCCTCTGCCAAGAAACGAGCCGAACTCCTGCTAGTCTCTGCCCGGGATTAGCGTCACGTTTCCTGTAAATCGAGTAACGTATATTAAGCTCAGGGAACACGATATAAAACAGCTTGCTCATCGCTCAGCACCTCGGAGAGAGACGCGTTTCACTCTCAAGCTCAGGGAACACGATATAAAACAGCTTGCTCATCGCTCAGCACCTCGGAGAGAGACGCGTTTCACTCTCAAGCTCAGGGAACACGATATAAAACAGCTTGCTCATCGCTCAGCACCTCGGAGAGACGCGTTTCACTCTCAAGCTCAGGGAACACGATATAAAACAGCTTGCTCATCGCTCAGCACCTCGGAGAGAGACGCGTTTCACTCTCAAGCTCAGGGAACACGATATAAAACAGCTTGCTCATCGCTCAGCACCTCGGAGAGAGACGCGTTTCACTCTCAAGCTCAGGGAACACGATATAAAACAGCTTGCTCATCGCTCAGCACCTCGGAGAGAGACGCGTTTCACTCTCAAGCTCAGGGAACACGATATAAAACAGCTTGCTCATCGCTCAGCACCTCGGAGAGAGACGCGTTTCACTCTCAAGCTCAGGGAACACGATATAAAACAGCTTGCTCATCGCTCAGCACCTCGGAGAGAGAGACGCGTTTCACTCTCAAGCTCAGGGAACACGATATAAAACAGCTTGCTCATCGCTCAGCACCTCGGAGAGAGACGCGTTTCACTCTCAAGCTCAGGGAACACGATATAAAACAGCTTGCTCATCGCTCAGCACCTCGGAGAGAGACGCGTTTCACTCTCAAGCTCAGGGAACACGATATAAAACAGCTTGCTCATCGCTCAGCACCTCGGAGAGACGCGTTTCACTCTCAAGCTCAGGGAACACGATATAAAACAGCTTGCTCATCGCTCAGCACCTCGGAGAGAGACGCGTTTCACTCTCAAGCTCAGGGAACACGATATAAAACAGCTTGCTCATCGCTCAGCACCTCGAGAGAGACGTTTCACTCGCAAGCGTTTCACTCTCAAGCTCAGGGAACACGATATAAAACAGCTTGCTCATCGCTCAGCACCTCGAACGCGTTTCAGCTCTCAAGCTCAGGGAACACGATATAAAACAGCTTGCTCATCGCTCGCTTGCTCATCGCTCAGCACCTCGGGAGAGACGCGTTTCACTCTCAAGCTCAGGGAACACGATATAAAACAGCTTGCTCATCGCTCAGCACCTCGGAGAGACGCGTTTCACTCTCAAGCTCAGGGAACACGATATAAAACAGCTTGCTCATCGCTCAGCACCTCGGAGAGACGCGTTTCACTCTCAAGCTCAGGGAACACGATATAAAACAGCTTGCTCATCGCTCAGCCCCTCGAGAGAGACGCGTTTCACTCTCAAGCTCAGGGAACACGATATAAAACAGCTTGCTCATCGCTCAGCACCTCGGAGAGAGAGACGCGTTTCACTCTCAAGCTCAGGGAACACGATATAAAACAGCTTGCTCATCGCTCAGCACCTCGGAGAGAGACGCGTTTCACTCTCAAGCTCAGGGAACACGATATAAAACAGCTTGCTCATCGCTCAGCACCTCGGAGAGAGACGCGTTTCACTCTCAAGCTCAGGGAACACGATATAAAACAGCTTGCTCATCGCTCAGCACCTCGGAGAGAGACGCGTTTCACTCTCAAGCTCAGGGAACACGAAGCCACTCTCGGGAGCAGTGGCTTGAAACCTGGTTCCAGGTAAGGTGACCAGATCAAAGGTCCCCATCAAAGGTCCCGGTGTCCCGACATTTTGCTAAAAATCTTTTAAAACGTCCCGTTTTTCAGCCACTTCATGTGGCGCGAAAACTCAAAAAAAAACTCAGTCTGGTGTCTCCTCTCTCTCTCTCTCTCTCTCTCTCTCTCTCTCTCTCTCTCTCTCTCTCTCTCTCTCTCTCTCTCTCTCTCTCTCTCTCTCTCTCTCTCTCTCTCTCTCTCTCTCTCTCTCTCTCTGTCTCTCTCTCTATCATCTCTCAGACTCACAGTCTGGTGTCTCCTCTCTCTCTATCATCTCTGAGACTCACAGTCTGGTGTCTCCTCTCTCTCTCTCTCTCTCTCTCTCTCTCTCTCTCTCTGTCTCTGTCTGTCTTTCTCTCTATCATCTCTCAGACTCACAGTCTGGTGTCTCCTCTCTCTCTCTCTCTCTCTCTCTCTCTCTCTCTCTCTCTCTCTCTGTCTCTCTCTCTATCATCTCTCAGACTCACAGTCTGGTGTCTCCTCTCTCTGTTTTTGCAGTGGTCTCCTTGCCTCTTCCCTCCCAGCTCATGAAGGAAGATGAAAAGGTTGGTGCTGCTACTTTATTTACTAATCACTGATTTTTATCAAAAATAACTTTTTTTTCAGGGATTACAAATATCAAAGTTTGCCATTTTTTTGTTTTACATTATACTCAACTGCAAAAAAAAAACATTTGACTGGTGCTATGTGCGTGTGTGTGTGTGCGTGTGCATGTGTGTGTGTGCGTGTGTGTCTCTCTGCAGGTGACTAAGTGTGTGATCGAGGTTCTAGAAGACACCTTGTCCAAACCTGCCTCCAGCCCCATCGACACCAACTGTGCCAGAATCCTCAGGGAAGGTAACAAACCAGTGTGTGTGTGTGAGTGTCAGTGTGTGTGTGAGTGTCAGTGTGTGTGTGTGTGTGTCAGTGTGGGTGCGTGTATGTGAGTGTGCGTGTACCTCAGTGTGTGTGCGTGTGTGTGAGTGTCTCAGTGTGCGTGTGTGAGTGTCAGTGTGTGTGCGTGTGCCTCAGTGTGTGTGCGTGTGTGTGAGTGTGTGCGTGTGTGAGTGTCAGTGTGTGTGCGTGTGCCTCAGTGTGTGTGCGTGTGTGTGAGTGAGTGTCTCAGTGTGTGGGGGGAGTCTTTTAGTGTGTGAGTGTGTGGGGGTCTATGTTAGTGTGTGCGCCAGTGTCTGTGTCATACTGTAAATTTCCCCTCACCTGTCTTATCTGCTCTGTAGAGTTCACCCTGCTCTCTCTCCTCACCCTGCTCTCTCTCCTCACTCTGCTCTCTCTCCTCCTCTCCTCACCCCGCTCTCTTCTCTCTCCAGTCCAGTGGATTCTCAGTGTGAATGTGTTCTCTCTCTCTCTCCTCTCTTCCTAGATGAGCGGATTCTCGCGATGCTGCGTCATGAGAACCTGCTGAGAGAGCTGCAGGAGCTGGCCCATTCTGGTGAGGAAACCGAGACTCGAGAATAAAGATCAAACACAACACAGCACAGGGAGATCAAACACAGCACAGCACAGCACAGGGAGATCAAACACAACACAACACAGCACAGCACAGGGAGATCAAACACAGCACAGCACAGGGAGATCAAACACAACACAGCACAGGGAGGATCAAACACAACACAGCACAGCACAGGGAGATCAAACACAGCACAGCACAGCACAGGGAGATCAAACACAACACAGCACAGCACAGGGAGATCAAACACAGCACAGCACAGCACAGGGAGATCAAACACAGCACAGCACAGCACAGGGAGATCAAACACAGCACAGCACAGCACAGGGAGATCAAACACAGCACAGCACAGCACAGGGAGATCAAACACAGCACAGCACAGGGAGATCAAACACAGCACAGCACAGGGAGATCAAACACAACACAGCACAGGGAGATCAAACACAACACAGCACAGGGAGATCAAACACAACACAGCACAGCACAGGGAGATCAAACACAGCACAGCACAGCACAGGGAGATCAAACACAGCACAGCACAGCACAGCACAGGGAGATCAAACACAGCACAGCACAGCACAGGGAGATCAAACACAGCACAGCACAGCACAGGGAGATCAAACACAACACAGCACAGCACAGGGAGATCAAACACAGCACAGCACAGCACAGGGAGATCAAACACAACACAGCACAGCACAGGGAGATCAAACACAGCACAGCACAGGGAGATCAAACACAACACAGCACAGCACAGGGAGATCAAACACAACACAGCACAGGGAGATCAAACACAACACAGCACAGCACAGGGAGATCAAACACAGCACAGCACAGCACAGGGAGATCAAACACAACACAGCACAGCACAGGGAGATCAAACACAGCACAACACAGGGAGATCAAACACAGCACAGGGAGATCAAACACAGCACAGCACAGGGAGATCAAACACAACACAGCACAGCACAGGGAGATCAAACACAACACAGCACAGCACAGGGAGATCAAACACAACACAGCACAGGGAGATCAAACACAGCACAGCACAGCACAGGGAGATCAAACACAACACAGCACAGCACAGGGAGATCAAACACAACACAACACAGGGAGATCAAACACAGCACAGCACAGCACAGGGAGATCAAACACAACACAGCACAGGGAGATCAAACACAACACAACACAGGGAGATCAAACACAACACAGCACAGCACAGGGAGATCAAACACAACACAGCACAGCACAGGGAGATCAAACACAACACAACACAGGGAGATCAAACACAGCACAGCACAGCACAGGGAGATCAAACACAGCACAACACAGCACAGGGAGATCAAACACAACACAACACAGGGAGATCAAACACAACACAGCACAACACAGGGAGATCAAACACAACACAGCACAGGGAGATCAAACACAACACAGCACAGCACAGGGAGATCAAACACAACACAGCACAGCACAGGGAGATCAAACACAACACAACACAGGGAGATCAAACACAGCACAGCACAGCACAGGGAGATCAAACACAGCACAGCACAGGGAGATCAAACACAGCACAGCACAGCACAGGGAGATCAAACACAACACAGCACAGCACAGGGAGATCAAACACAGCACAGCACAGCACAGGGAGATCAAACACAGCACAGCACAGGGAGATCAAACACAACACAGCACAGCACAGGGAGATCAAACACAACACAACACAGCACAGGGAGATCAAACACAACACAGCACAGGGAGATCAAACACAGCACAGCACAGCACAGGGAGATCAAACACAGCACAGCACAGCACAGGGAGATCAAACACAACACAGCACAGCACAGGGAGATCAAACACAACACAGCACAGCACAGGGAGATCAAACACAGCACAGCACAGGGAGATCAAACACAGCACAGCACAGGGAGATCAAACACAACACAGCACAGCACAGGGAGATCAAACACAGCACAGCACAGCACAGGGAGATCAAACACAGCACAACACAGGGAGATCAAACACAACACAACACAGCACAGGGAGATCAAACACAGCACAGCACAGCACAGGGAGATCAAACACAACACAGCACAGGGAGATCAAACACAACACAACACAGCACAGGGAGATCAAACACAGCACAGCACAGCACAGGGAGATCAAACACAGCACAACACAGCACAGGGCGATCAAACACAGCACAGCACAGCACAGGGAGATCAAACACAGCACAGCACAGGGAGATCAAACACAGCACAGCACAGCACAGCACAGCACAGGGAGATCAAACACAGCACAGCACAGCACAGGGAGATCAAACACAGCACAGCACAGGGAGATCAAACACAGCACAACACAGGGAGATCAAACACAACACAGCACAGC
>CM060281.1:95000-150000 GCA_030684275.1 Acipenser oxyrinchus oxyrinchus | reverse complement strand
TCTCAGTGTCTTCAGTGTAAATTCAATGGCAAACGTTTCCACTAGAAGTCTTTCTCAGTGTCTTCAGTGTAAATTCAATGGCAAACGTTTCCACTAGAAGTCTTTCTCAGTGTCTTCAGTGTAAATTCAATGGCAAACGTTTCCATGAGAAGTCCTATTCCACGTCTTGCAGACCAGTCTCGTTTCTCAATCCAGCCCTACTGAGTGTTTTGCAGTCCCTGAAGAGACGCATCTGAATCACACTTCTGAGTTAGACTGTATCCGGTCGGACTGGGTTGATTCCTCCTTTGGGAATGTCAGACAGTGCCAGTGTTGCCAGTCTCCATCTCTCAATGACTGTTATCAGGGTATCCCATGCCCCAGTCAGAGTTTCTCTTTGCAGGGGTGTGCTGTCCTCCCCAGTGCAGCTGTGTGTCGCTCCGTTCATTTAAGAGCACAAGCGCTCAGTGAGTGTCATGGACGCAGTGAGAGTGAGACTGAGGGGGAGAGAGTTCAGAAACACTAACATAAACTTAATACATTCAATGACAAACGTTTCCTCTAGAAGTCTTTCTCGGTGTCTTCAGTGTAAATTCAATGGCAAACGTTTCCACTAGAAGTCTTTCTCAGCGTCTTCAGTGTAAATTCAATGGCAAACGTTTCCACTAGAAGTCTTTCTCAGCGTCTTCAGTGTAAATTCAATGGCAAACGTTTCCACTAGAAGTCTTTCTCAGCGTCTTCAGTGTAAATTCAATGGCAAACGTTTCCACTAGAAGTCTTTCTCAGCGTCTTCAGTGTAAATTCAATGGCAAACGTTTCCACTAGAAGTCTTTCTCAGCGTCTTCAGTGTAAATTCAATGGCAAACGTTTCCACTAGAAGTCTTTCTCAGCGTCTTCAGTGTAAATTCAATGGCAAACGTTTCCACTAGAAGTCTCTCTCAGCGTCTTCAGTGTAAATTCAATGGCAAACGTTTCCACTAGAAGTCTCTCTCAGCGTCTTCAGTGTAAATTCAATGGCAAACGTTTCCACTAGAAGTCTCTCTCAGCGTCTTCAGTGTAAATTCAATGACAAACGTTTCCACTAGAAGTCTTTCTCAGCGTCTTCAGTGTAAATTCAATGGCAAACGTTTCCACTAGAAGTCTTTCTCAGCGTCTTCAGTGTAAATTCAATGGCAAACGTTTCCACTAGAAGTCTTTCTCAGCGTCTTCAGTGTAAATTCAATGGCAAACGTTTCCACTAGAAGTCTCTCTCAGCGTCTTCAGTGTAAATTCAATGGCAAACGTTTCCACTAGAAGTCTCTCTCAGCGTCTTCAGTGTAAATTCAATGACAAACGTTTCCACTAGAAGTCTTTCTCAGCGTCTTCAGTGTAAATTCAATGGCAAACGTTTCCACTAGAAGTCTTTCTCAGCGTCTTCAGTGTAAATTCAATGGCAAACGTTTCCACTAGAAGTCTCTCTCAGCGTCTTCAGTGTAAATTCAATGGCAAACGTTTCCACTAGAAGTCTCTCTCAGCGTCTTCAGTGTAAATTCAATGACAAACGTTTCCACTAGAAGTCTTTCTCAGCGTCTTCAGTGTAAATTCAATGGCAAACGTTTCCACTAGAAGTCTTTCTCAGCGTCTTCAGTGTAAATTCAATGGCAAACGTTTCCACTGGAAGTCTCTCTCAGCGTCTTCAGTGTAAATTCAATGGCAAACGTTTCCACTAGAAGTCTCTCTCAGCGTCTTCAGTGTAAATTCAATGACAAACGTTTCCACTAGAAGTCTCTCTCAGCGTCTTCAGTGTAAATTCAATGGCAAACATTTCCACTAGAAGTCTCTCTTACCTATTATGTCCCTTTCAATATTTCTAAGTTTAGTGTTTAATAGTGTTTCTTGAGTGTGAGTGCAATAGTGAGAGTGTGTGTGTATGTAAGAATGCAAGGGTGTGAGTGCGAGTGAGTGTTTGAGTGCGAGTGTTTGCGTGTAAGCGTGACTGTGTTTGAGTGTGAGTGAGAGAGTGTGTGTGTGTATGTAAGAGTGACACTCTCTGTAGTCTTGCTGTGTGCTCTGTTTTGTGTGAGTGTGAGTGAGAGAGTGTGTGTGTGTATGTAAGAGTGACACTCTCTGTAGTCTTGCTGTGTGCTCTGTTTTGTGTGAGTGTGAGTGAGAGAGTGTGTGTGTGTATGTAAGAGTGACACTCTCTGTAGTCTTGCTGTGTGCTCTGTTTTGTGGATTATTAAAGCACAGTTTAAAAAACAAACTTGTTGCCTCGCTGTCTTTTGTGTCTCTGAGGAAACAAGCGTCTCAAGCCAGGGGAGAAACTGTGGGAGCGCTGGAAACAACGCCCTGAAATTCACACACAGTCACAACATCCCTTGCAGTTGCCCTGAGTGTCCAGTTGACAGTGTTATGGCAGGTGGTTCTAATTTTTTCTCCAGTACCATGTACTCCCATAGGACTGATAGAAGCAGAACAACAGCAAACACAAACTTCAAAAAATAAGAACAATAAAAATAAACTTGTCCAAGTGCTTTAATAAATTATATAAAATGATTGGAAAACTATGTAATAAATATATACAGCACAGAAAATTAATCTCGGAAAAAACAAACAAACAGATTTGTACAATCAGTAACTGATCATCTCCCACATGTATTAAGATATGCTCTTTGGTCATAAACTTTTCATTTCATTGCAGTTTTTTTTTTTAAAGTTTAAAACATTTGTTGTCAACTCTATGGAGTTCGAGAAGTTGCCCTGCCAAAACTTTGGGGAAAAAACCCATATATGCATTAATAACAGATACATAGATAGGAGACTGAACATGGCACAATTCTACACTCGCTGACTGAAGGGGATACTCAAGCAAACAGACAGACTCCTGGTAACTCTGCTGTGACTGAAGGGGATACTCAGCACAGCGTGAATGAGTCTCACCTCTGCCTTGTTCGTGCTGCTCTAAGGGAAGAGGAACCGTTTATTAATGTCAAACCAGTGAGGTGAGGCTCGCAGCGATGAGGAATATCCACGAGCAACTGTCCTCAGGGCATCAGATGAAATATCCACGAGAAACTGTCCTCAGGGCATCAGATGAAATATCCACGAGAAACTGTCCTCAGGGTATCAGATAAAATATCCACGAGAAACTGTCCTCCGGGCATCAGATGAAATATCCACGAGAAACTGTCCTCAGGGCATCAGATGAAATATCCACGAGAAACTGTCCTCAGGGCATCAGATAAAATATCCACGAGAAACTGTCCTCAGGGCATCAGATGAAATATCCACGAGAAACTGTCCTCAGGGCATCAGATGAAATATCCTGTTTTCAGACAAACGGCAGACTCAGAGAAACTTGCTGTCCTCTTAGGGGAGGGACACACAGCTCCACTGGCTGCCAAATATGTAGCCACCTGCCACAACCTGAGGGGCACGCAGTGACAGGGCACAATTTAACAATTTCATAGTTTCAATATTATTATTTCAATATTTATTTCAATTTCTGTATTATTACTATTTATCTTCTATTTTATTTATTATTATTCTGTTATCATTGCTCCTTGTTTGTATACATATGCATCTGTTCATAATATGTATGGAATTGCTTCGGCAACACTGTGGAAAAAATAAGTCATGCCAATAAAGCACTTTGAATTGAATTGAATTGAATTGAGAGAGAGAGAGAGAGAGAGAGAGAGAGAGAGAGAGAGAGAGAGAGAGAGAGAGAGAGAGAGAGAGAGAGAGAGAGAGAGAGAGAGAGAGACACAGTTAGACACCAAGGTACAAGGAGCTGGTTTTAACTTCAACTGGCGCTGGGACAAGAGAGGAGGGTAAGGGTGGTAATGAAGACTGAACTACCCCCTCCCTTCCCTTCCCTTCCCCTACCCCTGCTTACCCCACTCCCTACCCCTCTCCCCATGCAGAAAGCTGGGGGCCAGTTTCACAAACCACTCCTAGCACTTGGCAGGCTGCCAGCGAGCAGCAACACTGGAGTTGTTTGTGTCATAAAAGCAGGTAATGGAGTGGGTGGGTGTTTGTACTGGGAGTTCCAGGGAGTTTGTGACATCACCTGGAACAGCCCAGCCCGTTCCAACCACAGCCTCATCGATGAGGGAGGAGGCACCCTCCCGATGACACACTAAGAGTCCCGGGGGACGGGTCTCATTAGCGAGTGATGACCTGAACTGCTCCATTCCTGCTGTGGGAGTGCTGCAGGGTGGGGCGCAACGAGACGCAGGAACGAAAAGACCCTCCACCCTCACATTCACACACCTTTTCGAATGGGTGTCCCTGCTCACACTCAAGACAAACAGGATCTCAGTCAGAGCCGGGGCGGGGGCTCTCTCTCATAAAGCAGTCTGTGTACTGATTGTTCAATCAAGCAATCTGGAATTATATTACCCGGGACACCATTGTGAAGGAGATGCTACAGCTGCATTTAGCATTGCTGGCAAAGTGTTTTTTAACAATAAAACTACTAAACTCCCACTGCAGAGCAGTTTGCACCAGAAAAGGTTTGAAATAAATGTCGTGATCTTAATAGTACTACTACAGTAGGAATAAAAACAATATTAAAACAGACTTTTATTAGCCGCACTTACCTGCAAAGTTCTGCAAAAGCCGCTAGATTCATCCTTTTCCTTTTCTTGTCATTCAAGCAAAACCCGACTCTTCCCCTCCGCGTCTGCATTGTAACACTTTGTCACTGTGTTTTATTTCAATGTAAATGTAATGTCATGTATTTCAGTGGAGGCAGACAGCTCCTGGTCTCCACTTGCTCCTCGTAAGACACACAGAGAGGAACGGTGGGATTTTTATTAGACTTTATCAACAACTCAGGGGCGTGACGTGTCTCATCTGATATGCCACTCACACAGCTGAGCGCTATGCGCCGCCATTCCGGCTCCACGGTGGAACAGCGCTGCGTACTAAAGGACACGGCAAACGGAGCCAAAATGGCGAACACAGGGGGTTCAGTTTCACCGCCACCTCTGAGCAAAAAAACCACAGGCTGTGCGTGACGTGACTAAACTCGCCGCAGTGGTCCGCTGCTGTGCTGCTGCTCGCTGCTTTCGGCTTATCGGGTGATTTATAGATTGATACGTTTCCTTGTTATTTGTTTTGCACTCACTAAAAAAGTAAACTTAATAAACCATAGGGAAGCATTGTAAAGCACAGAGAGGTCTGGTAAAGCATAGGGAAGCATTGTAAAGCACAGAGAGGTCTGGTAAAGCATAGGGAAGCATTGTAAAGCACAGAGAGGTCTGGTAAAGCATAGGGAAGCATTGTAAAGCACAGAGAGGTGTGGTAAAGCATAGGGAAGCATTGTAAAGCACAGAGAGGTCTGGTAAAGCATAGGGAAGCATTGTAAAGCACAGAGAGGTCTGGTAAAGCATAGGTAAGCATTGTAAAGCACAGAGAGGTGTGGTAAAGCATAGGGAAGCATTGTAAAGCACAGAGAGGTATGGTAAAGCATATTTAAAATTAAAAACACATGGGAAATGCATAGTATAACCGTATATCTGGAGGCTGAACCCCAGACCTTCAACGGTGTTTGGATCCTTTTCAGAAATGAGCCACATGAAATCCGATGTAAAACAAACAAATCCACTTTATTAATGGAAGAACTTTCGAACTGTTCACAACAGATTAATCCGAGCACAGTTGGAATGCTAGAAAATAATAATAATAATAATAATAATAATAATAATAATAATAATAATAATAATAATAATAATAATAATAATAATAATCGCTATGACTCGTACAGCCGATAAAGAGAGAACTCAGTTACAGCACGCTACCCGTGTGCACCCCCTCTCCCTCTCCCTCTCCCTCTCCCTCTCTCTCACACACACACACACATAACATATGGGCGGAGCCAGCACCACCTGTCCTTAACGGTACAGGAACCATTGCACCGTGCTAAACTCTTATAGAGGTAGCACAACATCAGCTGCATCTGGCGGAGAGAAGTGTTTTGTGACACACGGCTGCAGCTGAAGATGGGAACGAGCGATTCCGGTGGACCGCTCAACAAGCCGCTCTCGCAGCGCCCTCCCGTGGCCTCAAGCGGGATTACATCTCTTTCAAAGCGCTGCAAGAACGGAGCGCCACGCCGCCTAATCGGGATACTGATAAACGGGATTTCTGCTTCAATGGGAGACGACCCGCGGGGCGGCTCTTCCCAAAGCTATATATCATTCAACCGGAGATCGGTTTTCAAAGCAAGACGTGCTCGCGTAGCGCAGTGCAGCGAGGACGTGAGTACCAGGGATCCTAATTTTCCACAAGTTTGTAAAGACGCTGAAATGATCCAAACTCAAATGTGAGCCCGAAGTGACTGCCGGCACAGCCAATCAGCGTGTTCCTTCAGACTCGCACGCATCCAGGAGGCGTGACCGCCGAATGTGATTGGTTATCAGATGATTGTTAATAAAACAGTGACTAATCCTCTCCCAACACCGAAACCCTGAACCCACTAACGGGTAAATAATTACTGGACCTTATTTGATAGACTCATCATGTATTTGATTCACTGTGTTTTTGTTCTGTAAATGCTTTTAACAATGCGTGCATAACACGGTCGTGCTAATAAACCTAATTTTGAATTTGAATTCGATTCATTAAAACAAGCAATATAAGAAAGAAAAAAAAAAAAGCTACACAAGCCAAAACACGATTTTTATTATTATTATTATTTGTTTATTTAGCAGACGCCTTTATCCAAGGCGACTTACAGAGACTCGGGTGTGTGAACTATGCATGAGCTGCAGAGTCACTTACAATTACATCTCACCCGAAAGACCGAGCACAAGGAGGTGAAGTGACTTGCTCAGGGTCACACAATGAGTCAGTGGCTGAGGTGGGATTTGAACCGGGGACCTCCTGGTTACAAGCCCTCTTCTTTAACCACTGGACCACACAGCCTCCTATATTCAGCCTCCGAGTTTTAATTTCATACTTCACTTCAGTGCCGTTGTCCTCATGTGAGAACAGGACCCTTCTGTACATTTTTTGGAGCGTTTTGAACTGGCAATCTCATTTTCATTTTCAAACGGAGTAACTGTTATGATAACTTAATACAGATTCCCCCAAAGAAAAATATATTTTGGTAGGCTATTACACTTAAAAGTAATGCGTTAAAATGGGACAACGAGTCTCGTGTATGTATGCATCTTTTTAAGATTAGAAAGTCAAAAACGCCAGTCACTTTAAGTTTTTTCTTTTTAAAATTAGAATATACACGAACCTAGTTTCATAATTGCCTTACAGTATATAAATAATGCGTACATTGCAAACACCCGCGTGCGCTTGTGAGTTCTCCCGGGCAGGTTTGCGAAGCAGCGCTGACCCCTGACCCCCTCCGCAGGTGAGCTGGCACTCACCTGTCTCTCCTTCGTCCTCGCTCTCGACTCCAGACCCGGAGAGATCGAAGTGGGCGTGGTCACCGCAGACAAACCCAAGTCCAGGTAGGACCCCAGTCTCCCCACCTCACCCACAAAGACTGCTTCAACTGTGGTTATAATAATAATAATAATAATAATAATAATAATAATAATAATAATAATGTTCATTTCTGACAGGCTGCTGAGCGTGGAAGAAATTGAGACTCATCTGGTGGCTATAGCAGAACGGGATTAGACACACAGACACAGAGACAGACACACACACAGAGACAGACACACACACAGACAGAGACAGCTCCCCAACACATCCGTGCAAAGAAAACAACAAAATAAAACTTGAATTTCTAACATCAACACAATCTGTGTGTCTCAGTGTCTGTGAGTTTCAGTGTGTGTGTGTGTGTGTCTCAGTGTCTGTCTGTGTCTCAGTGTCTGTCTGTGTTTCAGTGTGTGTGTCTCAGTGTGTGTGTTTCAGTGTGTGTGTGTCTCAGTGTCTGTGTTTCAGTGTGTGTGTTTCAGTGTGTGTGTGTCTCAGTGTCTGTCTGTGTTTCAGTGTGTGTGTCTCAGTGTCTGTGTCTCAGTGTGTGTGTGTCTCAGTGTCTGAGTTTCAGTGTGTGTGTGTGTGTGTCTCAGTGTCTGTCTGTTTCTCAGTGTCTGTCTGTGTTTCAGTGTGTGTGTCTCAGTGTGTGTGTTTCAGTGTGTGTGTGTCTCAGTGTCTGTGTGTTTCAGTGTGTGTGTCTCAGTGTCTGTCTGTGTCTCAGTGTCTGACTGTGTTTCAGTGTCTGTGTGTTTCAGTGTGTGTGTCTCAGTGTGTGTGTCTCAGTGTGTGTGTGTCTCAATGTCTGTGTGTTTCAGTGTCTGTGTTTCAGTGTGTGTGTCTCAGTGTGTGTGTTTCAGTGTGTGTGTGTCTCAGTGTCTGTGTGTTTCAGTGTGTGTGTTTCAGTGTGTGTGTGTCTCCTATTGAAATCAGGAATGGATCACACTGCTGTGCAGTGGTGTCACGTGTGTGGGTAATGGCTTGATCATTCGTCAGCAAGTGAATATGAAGTTATTGTTGGATGTTGACTTGGTTGCACCCCCAGCCCCGGCATACACAACACAGACGAAGTGCAGGAACAGGATTTCACTGTTTTTATTGTTTTGGATTAATTTCCACGCTCGGAATGCAGGCAGTTCACTCTGTCCACTGAAGACACAGCCTTCAAATCAAGCTGCGACGCTACAGCACTAGAGACAGGATCTCAAACATGCATCCCCCATTCGCTAAGATCCTTCTCAAGAATAAACAGGCATGCGCAGATCAATCGCATAGGCCTAAAACAACAGCAATATCAATAACAACAACCATTATAATAATAAACCAGCCCAGCCACGTACACAATCTATAGTTTTATTTTAAATATGATTTTAAAGATGAAGCAGAATTTGAATTACATTGGTTTAGCTTTTATCTCCCTTAACTTAGTCAGCACAGCGGTTCTTAATAAAAAATAAAAATACATTTCATTTTCACCCATTCAGTGCCGTTGTCTTAACCACAAGCTGTTTTTGTAATTTTTTGGCGCATTGGTTCTTTTTTTAACTGATGCCATCGACCTCTTATTTTAATTTTCTCTTCTCTGAATTGACCTCCGACCTTGCAGGTTGGTATATGTTCGTGTAAAAGAATTAGGATTTTTTTAAAAAACAGGATATTTTTTTTTTCTGCAGTACCCTTTTCTACCTAATAAAGTCTGGGGTCCGATTTGCTAGAATTTACTGGGCTGCAGGAAATTAAAAAAACAAAACGACAAAACCACTCGACCCAGCAACTACTCCCAGAACAACATGAATTCCTCAAAGCGATATCCCTCAGCTTCACTTCACTGTCAACACATTCCACACCACGACCCCCAACTCTCCTCAATCCCACACCACGACCCGCCCCTCACACCACGACCCGCCACTCTCAATCCCTCTCCCACACCACGACCCCCCACTCTCCTCAATCCCACACCACACCGCCCCTCACACCACGACCCGCCACTCTCAATCCCTCTCCCACACCACGACCCCCACTCTCCTCAATCCCACACCACGACCCGCCCCTCACACCACGACCCCTCTCCTCAATCCCACACCACGACCCGCCTCACACCACGCACCACCACACCACGACCCGCCCTCTCCTCAATCCCACACCACGACCGCCCTCACACCACGACCCGCCTCACACCATGACCCGCCCTCTCAATCCCTCTCCCACACCCACGACCCGCCCCTCTCCTCAATCCCACACCACGACCCGCCCCTCTCCTCAATCCCACACCACGACCCGCCCCCACACCCACCACCCTCACACCACGACCCGCCCTCTCCTCAATCCCTCTCCCACACCACGACCCGCCCTCACACCACGACCCGCCCTCTCCTCAATCCCACACCACGACCCGCCTCTCTCCTCAATCCCTCTCCCACACCACGACCCGCCCCTCTCCTCAATCCCACACCACGACCCGCCCCTCTCCTCAATCCCTCTTCTTAAAGATCCCTCCTGTCCTTCGTCACCTTCTTTTTTATTCTACGTTCAGCCCCTCCGCGCCCGTCCGCTTCCCTGCAGCTGATCCCAAAACGTGGAGTCGGGTCTCGAAGGATCGCAGCGATTCAGCATCGACGGCGTGGCTCAGCAGGGACAGCTAACCAGCTTCAAGCAGCTCAAAGCCAGGTAAAAGGCAGGTTCAGAGAAAGACGATCTCAATACTGGAGGCGCAACTGAACCCTGAACCACTCGGAGGGACTGATGCAAGCTGAGCCGAACAGCAAGGAGGGGGACTCAAAGCAAAATCAATTCATACGACATGGTCTTTAAAAAAAAAAAAAAAGAGTCAATTCCACTACAGCACAGGACAGCAGGGCAGCACTGGGGTACCCCTAGAGGCAATGCACAGCCATATCCACGACACACGATATGGTCTAAGAGATATGGTCCCGGAGAATGACAAGACAGGGCTGGTATAGACAGCTGAGCAGAATAAAGTCGAGGGAACGCGAAAGTTGGTTTCAGGTGACTAGGTTCCAGGCACACCAGGGGAGGCTTGGGGTTTGATTCGTTGCCTCAAACTCGGTCTCTTGGAACCAGGTTTCAAGCCGCTGTTCCTTACCAGCTTTACGCACAAGCTCCAGCGAATCTCCGGTGCGAACTAACACAGAGTGCAAACATCAATCTCAAAACATCAAAACACCAAACGCCTGACAAATATTTCACCTCCCTGCTTCCCAGACAGCTGGGCCAGTTTCACAAAGCAGCTCCAGGTGGCTGGTCTGCCAAGTCCCATTCACCACCACTGCAAAGAAACGAAAACATCGACAGACGACAGCATTCGTCTTTACCTTCTGATAGATCCCCGCTAAACTCTGTCCTCCTAATCTCAAACTGCTGTTGCTTGAAATAAAGATGGCAGCAGTGCTTTGTGGAACTGGCGCCTGTCTGGAAACTGCAGGTTTGAGTCGGGGTCCTGCGGGTGCGACCTTGGCTCCCAGCAGGTCCACAGGGTGTCGATCGGAGCCACAGTGGCGCCCCGGGAGACCCCGTTTCCTCAGTAGCACACGGAGTTTTTGTGACTGGTGTTAAGGAAAATGAAAGATGGCGTGACCCGGCTTGCAATGACAGTTGGGGGGGGATTAGTGGGCTTGTTGCCATAGCGACCGGCTGCGATTACAGGACGGGGTGCCCATTAATGACAAGGTCATCAAACTCCACCTAGAGAGAGAGAGAGAGAGAGAGAGAGAGAGAGGGAGAAATGAGTCAGTTTTTATTCACAGCACAGGGAACTGTGCCCAACACTGCCACCTCCAGGACCTGGCTGGTATTGCGTCAACGTTCAAGGTTCTGCAGTCCTGTTTGTCGCACCTTGCAACCCATAAACAGATCTGAAGAGTTGCTTCTCCGCCTGTGGCTCAACACTGCACTCCTAATTCCAATTTGACACCGTTCTGCATATGCGGTCTATATACATCATGGTCACCCGCTTTGCCGCACGGACAGCCCCCTCTTCCTCGTCCAGCTCTCCCCACCTCTCACCTCTCCCTCCTCCTCCTCCTCCTCCTCCTCCTCCTCCTCCTCCTCATCCTCCTCCTCCTCCTCATCCTCCAGCTCTTGTCCCGGCTCCTGGGCTCCGTGTTCTCTCAGCAGCCTGCGCACCTCCTCGCAGGGCCGGTAGAGGGCGCCAGAGCGGGGTGTGTCCCATGAGGTCACGGGGTTTGGGGGGGCGCCCCGACGCAGCAGCAGCTCCGTGAGGTCAGCGCTCTGCCCCTCGACAGCCAGGTGCAGCGCGGAGCGACCACAGCTCAGGTCCTGAAGGGGTTAAACACGAGAGCGACAGAGTGTAACACAGAGAGAGAGAGAGAGAGAGAGAGAGAGAGAGAGAGAGACAGAGAGAGAGAGAGAGAGAGAGAGAGAGAGTGTAATACGGAGAGAGAGAGAGTGTAATACAGAGAGAGAGAGAGTGTAATACACAGAGAGAGAGAGAGTGTAATACAGAGAGAGAGAGTGTAATACACAGAGAGAAAGAGAGACACACAGAGACAGACACACAGAGACAGACAGAGACAGACACACAGACAGACAGACACACAGAGACAGACAGACAGACAGACACACAGAGACAGACACACAGACAGACACACACACAGACACACAGAGACAGACACACAGAGACAGACACACAGAGACAGACACACAGACAGACACACAGAGACAGACACACAGACACACAGACAGACACACAGAGACACACAGACAGACACACAGACACACAGAGACACACAGACAGACAGACACACAGACAGACACACAGACAGACAGACAGACACAGACACAGACAGACAGACAGACACACAGACAGACACACAGACAGACAGACAGACAGACAGACAGACAGACAGACAGACAGACACACAGACAGACAGACAGACAGACAGACAGACACACAGACAGACAGACACACAGACAGACAGACAGACAGACACACAGACAGACAGACACACAGACAGACAGACAGACAGACAGACAGACACACAGACAGACAGAGACACACAGACAGACACACAGACAGACACACAGACAGACAGACACACAGACAGACACACAGACACACACACAGACACACAGACAGACACACAGACAGACACACAGACACACACACAGACAGACACACAGACACACAGACACACAGACAGACACACAGACACACAGACAGCCTCCTCACCCTCCCTGTGATGTCGGCTCCGGCGTCGAGCAGCAGCTTCACAATCTCCACGTCCTTCTTCTGTACGGCAACATGCAGCGCGGAGAAGCCTGAAGAGGAGAGGAGAGGGGCTGAGACACGCACACGCACATGCACACGCACGCATGCACACGCTCGCACTCACACGCTCGCACGCACACACACACACACACACACAAGCACGCACTGAGAGGTGTGCTGTAAACTTGCACAGCTGCTGGTGATCAGAGGTGTGTGTGTGTGTGTGTGAGAGTGTGCAGTGCAGTGGGCTCCCCTCACCTGTGTAGCTGTGGGTGTACTGTAGTGCAGTGTAGTGCAATGTATTGTAGTGTAGTGCAGTGTATTGTATTGTAGTGCAGTGCAGTGTATTGTAGTGCAGTGTATTGTAGTGCAGTGCAGTGTATTGTAGTGCAGTGTAGTACAGTGTATTGTAGTGCAGTGTATTGTAGTGCAGTGCAGTGTAGTGCAGTGTATTGTATTGTAGTGCAGTGCATTGTAGTGTATTGTAGTGCAGTGTATTGTATTGTAGTGCAGTGTATTGTAGTGCAGTGTATTGCATTGTATTGTAGTGCAGTGTATTGTAGTGCAGTGTATTGTATTGTAGTGCAGTGTATTGTAGTGCAGTGCAGTGTATTGTAGTGTATTGTATTGTAGTGCAGTGTATTGCATTGTATTGTAGTGCAGTGTATTGTATTGTAGTGCAGTGTATTGTAGTGCAGTGCAGTGTAGTGTATTGTAGTGCAGTGTAGTGCAGTGTAGTGTATTGTAGTGCAGTGCAGTGTAGTGTAGTGCAGTGTATTGTAGTATATTGTTGTGCAGTGTATTGCATTGTATTGTAGTGCAGTGTATTGTAGTGCAGTGTAGTGTATTGTATTGTAGTGCAGTGTATTGTATTGTAGTGCAGTGTATTGCATTGTATTGTAGTGCAGTGTATTGCATTGTATTGTAGTGCAGTGTATTGTATTGTAGTGCAGTGTATTGTAGTGCAGTGCAGTGTATTGTATTGCAGTGTATTGTAGTGTATTGTAGTGTATTGTATTGCAGTGCAGTGTATTGTATTGTAGTGCAGTGTATTGCATTGTATTGTAGTGCAGTGTATTGCATTGTATTGTAGTGCAGTGTATTGTATTGTAGTGCAGTGTATTGTAGTGCAGTGCAGTGTATTGTAGTGCAGTGTATTGTAGTGTATTGTATTGCAGTGCAGTGTATTGTAGTGCAGTGCAGTGCAGTGTAGTGTATTGTAGTGCAGTGTATTGCATTGTAGTGCAGTGTATTGTAGTGCAGTGTACTGTATTGTAGTGCAGTGCAGTGTAGTGTATTGTAGTGCAGTGCAGTGCAGTGTATGTGCAGTGGCCCTCACCCGTAGCTGTGGGTATCGAAGCAGTGCACTCCCAGCGTGGGGAGGTCAGCTCTTTCACGCACTCCAGCCTGGACTCCGGCAGGCGCATGTGGAGTGCTGTGTTCCCTTCCCGCCTCCTGAATATCCGGCTCGCCCGCCAGGAGCAGCTCCCGAACTGAATCCGGCTGATTCACGATCACTGCGATGTGCAGGGCAGTCTGGAGAGAGGAGAGAGAGAGGGAGGTAAAAACAGACAACAGCCACACAGAGTGGTAGCGAGCAACACACTGAAGCTGAGGGCCTGCAAAGCCACTTTAAGGCTAGGAGACCGGGGTTCAGGAGACTGGGAGTCAGGAGAGTGGGGTTCAGGAGAGTGGGAGTCAGGAGAGTGGGGTTCAGGAGAGTGGGAGTCAGGAAAGTGGGAGTCAGGAGACCGGGAGTCAGGAGACCGGGGTTCAGGAGACTGGGGTTCAGGAGACTGGGAGTCAGGAGAGTGGGGTTCAGGAGAGTGGGAGTCAGGAGACCGGGGTTCAGGAGACTGGGAGTCAGGAGACTGGGAGTCAGGAGACCGGGGTTCAGGAGACTGGGAGTCAGGAGAGTGGGGTTCAGGAGAGTGGGAGTCAGGAGACCGGGGTTCAGGAGAGTGGGAGTCAGGAGAGTGGGAGTCAGGAGACCGGGGTTCAGGAGAGTGGGAGTCAGGAGAGTGGGAGTCAGGAGACCGGGGTTCAGGAGACCGGGAGTCAGGAGACCGGGGTTCAGGAGAGTGGGAGTCAGGAGACCGGGGTTCAGGAGAGTGGGAGTCAGGAGAGTGGGAGTCAGGAGAGTGGGAGTCAGGAGACCGGGGTTCAGGAGACCGGGAGTCAGGAGACCGGGGTTCAGGAGAGTGGGAGTCAGGAGACCGGGGTTCAGGAGAGTGGGAGTCAGGAGAGTGGGAGTCAGGAGACCGGGGTTCAGGAGAGTGGGAGTCAGGAGAGTGGGAGTCAGGAGAGTGGGAGTCAGGAGACCGGGGTTCAGGAGACCGGGAGTTAGGAGACCGGGGTTCAGGAGAGTGGGAGTCAGGAGACCGGGGTTCAGGAGAGTGGAGTCAGGAGAGTGGGAGTCAGGAGACCGGGGTTCAGGAGAGTGGGAGTCAGGAGACCGGTGTTCAGGAGAGTGGGAGTCAGGAGAGTGGGAGTCAGGAGAGTGGGAGTCAGGAGACTGGGGTTCAGGAGACTGGGGTGCGGGTCACTGCACGGCACACCAGGGGAGACCAGGTTTCAAGCTGTTGTTCCTGAGAGACTGGCTTTGTGTCCCCTCAGCTTTAGGCAAGCATGCAAGCCATGAGCTCTATTAACAGACAGTGTGAGCTCTCCTATGAGCTCTATTAACAGACAGTGTGAGCTCTCCTATGAGCTCTATTAACAGACAGTGTGAGCTCTCCTATGAGCTCTATTAACAGACAGTGTGAGCTCTCCTATGAGCTCTATTAACAGACAGTGTGAGCTCTCCTATGAGCTCTATTAACAGACAGTGTGAGCTCTCCTATGAGCTCTATTAACAGACAGTGTGAGCTCTCCTATGAGCTCTATTAACAGACAGTGTGAGCTCTCCTATGAGCTCTATTAACAGACAGTGTGAGCTCTCCTATGAGCTCTATTAACAGACAGTGTGAGCTCTCCTATGAGCTCTATTAACAGACAGTGTGAGCTCTCCTATGAGCTCTATTAACAGACAGTGTGAGCTCTCCTATGAGCTCTATTAACAGACAGTGTGAGCTCTCCTATGAGCTCTATTAACAGACAGTGTGAGCTCTCCTATGAGCTCTATTAACAGACAGTGTGAGCTCTCCTATGAGCTCTATTAACAGACAGTGTGAGCTCTCCTATGAGCTCTATTAACAGACAGTGTGAGCTCTCCTATGAGCTCTATTAACAGACAGTGTGAGCTCTCCTATGAGCTCTATTAACAGACAGTGTGAGCTCTCCTATGAGCTCTATTAACAGACAGTGTGAGCTCTCCTATGAGCTCTATTAACAGACAGTGTGAGCTCTCCTATGAGCTCTATTAACAGACAGTGTGAGCTCTCCTATGAGCTCTATTAACAGACAGTGTGAGCTCTCCTATGAGCTCTATTAACAGACAGTGTGAGCTCTCCTATGAGCTCTATTAACAGACAGTGTGAGCTCTCCTATGAGCTCTATTAACAGACAGTGTGAGCTCTCCTATGAGCTCTATTAACAGACAGTGTGAGCTCTCCTATGAGCTCTATTAACAGACAGTGTGAGCTCTCCTATGAGCTCTATTAACAGACAGTGTGAGCTCTCCTATGAGCTCTATTAACAGACAGTGTGAGCTCTCCTATGAGCTCTATTAACAGACAGTGTGAGCTCTCCTATGAGCTCTATTAACAGACAGTGTGAGCTCTCCTATGAGCTCTATTAACAGACAGTGTGAGCTCTCCTATGAGCTCTATTAACAGACAGTGTGAGCTCTCCTATGAGCTCTATTAACAGACAGTGTGAGCTCTCCTATGAGCTCTATTAACAGACAGTGTGAGCTCTCCTATGAGCTCTATTAACAGACAGTGTGAGCTCTCCTATGAGCTCTATTAACAGACAGTGTGAGCTCTCCTATGAGCTCTATTAACAGACAGTGTGAGCTCTCCTATGAGCTCTATTAACAGACAGTGTGAGCTCTCCTATGAGCTCTATTAACAGACAGTGTGAGCTCTCCTATGAGCTCTATTAACAGACAGTGTGAGCTCTCCTATGAGCTCTATTAACAGACAGTGTGAGCTCTCCTATGAGCTCTATTAACAGACAGTGTGAGCTCTCCTATGAGCTCTATTAACAGACAGTGTGAGCTCTCCTATGAGCTCTATTAACAGACAGTGTGAGCTCTCCTATGAGCTCTATTAACAGACAGTGTGAGCTCTCCTATGAGCTCTATTAACAGACAGTGTGAGCTCTCCTATGAGCTCTATTAACAGACAGTGTGAGCTCTCCTATGAGCTCTATTAACAGACAGTGTGAGCTCTCCTATGAGCTCTATTAACAGACAGTGTGAGCTCTCCTATGAGCTCTATTAACAGACAGTGTGAGCTCTCCTATGAGCTCTATTAACAGACAGTGTGAGCTCTCCTATGAGCTCTATTAACAGACAGTGTGAGCTCTCCTATGAGCTCTATTAACAGACAGTGTGAGCTCTCCTATGAGCTCTATTAACAGACAGTGTGAGCTCTCCTATGAGCTCTATTAACAGACAGTGTGAGCTCTCCTATGAGCTCTATTAACAGACAGTGTGAGCTCTCCTATGAGCTCTATTAACAGACAGTGTGAGCTCTCCTATGAGCTCTATTAACAGACAGTGTGAGCTCTCCTATGAGCTCTATTAACAGACAGTGTGAGCTCTCCTATGAGCTCTATTAACAGACAGTGTGAGCTCTCCTATGAGCTCTATTAACAGACAGTGTGAGCTCTCCTATGAGCTCTATTAACAGACAGTGTGAGCTCTCCTATGAGCTCTATTAACAGACAGTGTGAGCTCTCCTATGAGCTCTATTAACAGACAGTGTGAGCTCTCCTATGAGCTCTATTAACAGACAGTGTGAGCTCTCCTATGAGCTCTATTAACAGACAGTGTGAGCTCTCCTATGAGCTCTATTAACAGACAGTGTGAGCTCTCCTATGAGCTCTATTAACAGACAGTGTGAGCTCTCCTATGAGCTCTATTAACAGACAGTGTGAGCTCTCCTATGAGCTCTATTAACAGACAGTGTGAGCTCTCCTATGAGCTCTATTAACAGACAGTGTGAGCTCTCCTATGAGCTCTATTAGCTGAGGCCTCTTACCTGTCTCAAGTCATTCTGAATGTCCAGGTACTGAGAGCCATAATCACTGGTACAGGAGGCCCAGGATATAGTCCAGAAAACTGTGTGCTCATGAATCAGAGCGAGTGCAGAGCCCCTGAGAGAGGGAGAGAGGAGAGACGGGAGGGCAGAGGAGAGAGTGAGAGAGAAGAGAGGGGAGAGAGAGAGAGAGAGGGGAGAGAGGGAGGAGAGAGGAGAGAGGAGAGCAGAGAGAAGAGCTAGGGAGCAGAGAGGAGAGAGGAGAGGGAGAGACGGAGGGGAGGAGAGAGAGAGAGGGAGGGGGAGAGAGGAGGAGAGAGCAGAGAGAAGAGCAGGGAGAGGGAGGAGAGAGGAGAGAGGAGAGACGGGGAGGAGAGAGAGGAGAGAGGAGAGAGGAGAGGGGTGAGAGAGACGGGAGGAGAGAGAGAGAGAGAGAGAGAGGCAGAGAGAGAGAGGAGAGAGCGAAAGGAGAGAGAGGAGGACAGAGGTTACTGTTACAGTACTGTTTCTGAGAAACAAAACAAATGCAAGTCTTTTGTAACTCACACTGGGAAAAAAAAGAAAATCTTGAGTTTCTTGTCCTGAATAATAATTTGAAAACACACACGCTGACACACACACACACCTGAACTAGTTTTCGAAAGCACAGCTCTACAATCACACACACGCTGACACACACACACACCTGAACTAGTTTTCGAAAGCACAGCTCTACAATCACACACACGCTGACACACACACACACCTGAACTAGTTTTCGAAAGCACAGCTCTACAATCACACACACAGTTCGGCGAAACAGTTACAGTCAGATTCATGTTTTTTTTTTTTTTTTCTACGGCATTCTGAAACTCAAAAAACATTTTCGACTGAAATCCCAGATGTCACGTGACTTCTGATCAACCAGAGAACTGAAATAATGACTTGCAGGGGGCCTGGTTTCAGGATACTTTTATAAGGGTTAGTTTACCTGGTTTGTTTTGAGTATCCTTTACCAGACCTCTCTGTGCTTTACAATGCTTCCCTGTGCTTTACCAGACCTCTCTGTGCTTTACAATGCTTCCCTATGCTTTACCAGACCTCTCTGTGCTTTACAATGCTTCCCTATGCTTTACCACACCTCTCTGTGCTTTACAATGCTTCCCTATGCTTTACCAGACCTCTCTGTGCTTTACAATGCTTCCTATGCTTTACCACACCTCTCTGTGCTTTACAATGCTTCCCTATGCTTTACCAGACCTCTCTGTGCTTTACAATGCTTCCCTATGCTTTACCAGACCTCTCTCTGCTTTACAATGCTTCCCTATGCTTTACCAGACCTCTCTGTGCTTTACAATGCTTCCCTATGCTTTACCAGACCTCTCTGTGCTTTACAATGCTTCCCTATGCTTTACCAGACCTCTCTGTGATTTACAATGCTTCCCTATGCTTTACCAGACCTCTCTGTGCTTTACAATGCTTCCCTATGCTTTACCAGACCTCTCTGTGCTTTACAATGCTTCCCTATGCTTTACCAGACCTCTCTGTGCTTTACAATGCTTCCCTATGCTTTACCAGACCTCTCTGTGCTTTACAATGCTTCCCTATGCTTTACCAGACCTCTCTGTGCTTTACAATGCTTCCCTATGCTTTACCAGACCTCTCTGTGCTTTACAATGCTTCCCTATGCTTTACCAGACCTCTCTGTGCTTTACAATGCTTCCCTATGCTTTACCAGACCTCTCTGTGCTTTACAATGCTTCCCTATGCTTTACCAGACCTCTCTGTGCTTTACAATGCTTCCCTATGCTTTACCAGACCTCTCTGTGCTTTACAATGCTTCCCTATGCTTTACCAGACCTCTCTGTGCTTTACAATGCTTCCCTATGCTTTACCAGACCTCTCTGTGCTTTTACAATGCTTCCCTATGCTTTACCACACCTCTCTGTGCTTTACAATGCTTCCCTATGCTTTACCAGACCTCTCTGTGCTTTACAATGCTTCCCTATGCTTTACCAGACCTCTCTGTGCTTTACAATGCTTCCCTATGCTTTACCAGACCTCTCTGTGCTTTACAATGCTTCCCTATGCTTTACCAGACCTCTCTGTGCTTTACAATGCTTCCCTATGCTTTACCAGACCTCTCTGTGCTTTACAATGCTTCCCTATGCTTTACCAGACCTCTCTGTGCTTTACAATGCTTCCCTATGCTTTACCAGACCTCTCTGTGCTTTACAATGCTTCCCTGTGCTTTACCAGACCTCTCTGTGCTTTACAATGCTTTACCAGACCTGTCTGTGCTTTACAATGCTTTACCAGACCTCTCTGTGCTTTACCGGGAAACAATCAGATTGGTACGCAATGGGAGTCTTATTTAAATCCCTTTATTATTATTATTATTGGGTTGGCAATCAGATTCCTGTTGCACAGCAGTGTCACCCAGTCCAGGTTTTACTACCAGCTTGATCAGCTCCAGTGTGTCTAGCTAACATATTAAACGCTCAGCACAGCGTGTATTTGCTGCGGGTCAACACGACTTCCACTGTGAATGCAGGGTCTGTACGTACGTGTCTCCGTCTTCTGAAATGAAAGCCAGCGTCTTGATCATTTCTTGTCGCACTTGCTGAAGATTTCCCGAGCGCTGCGGCTGGCCTGCTGCTGCTGCGCTATCACTGTTATTATTACCATGCCATTGATTTGAAGTGATCTTCGTTTTATTAACAGCAGTATCGCCACGCAGATCGATGGTCAAAACACCGTCGGTGATTCGGCCCATCTCCGCGGCGGTTTCCTCCGCGATTGAATCCCCGACCGCCGAATCCAGCCGCTCTCCGGAGCCCCAGACAGACCGGCAGGACTCGCCGCCGTCTCCCGGGGCCCCGAAATCGTGGGGACCCCAGATTTCGTGCTCTGCGGCGGCAGTGTAGGTTAGCGGCGGGGCCGCGGTGAAGTAACTGCAGGTCGAGTCCGTCTCGATGTCATCCGCGATGCTCAGCTGGGTCCCGCTGAAGAAACCCAGTCCGCTGTCGCACCATTCTTCCGTCGAACCGGCCTCGGCTGGTTCCGGATCTTTGCCGAACCAGACCTGGTCACTGGTGCTGCTGGTGCTGGCTCCCTCCCCGACCTGTTCCGCATGCTGATGCAAGCTTGCCATTTAAAACAGAAATATAACAGCAAAACAGCGAGAGCCGAATCTTTCCCTTTTAAGGCTGGTGTGTTTCAACCCCCTCGCAAGCTGCTGTTAATATTATTATTAGTCTTAATAATCCAGCATTTCACTCGAAGCTCGCTGCTCTGAGTTTCAGAGTCATTTCGGGCTCTCTAAGCCTCCTGCAAACACAAGCTTGTTTCTTTTCTTTTTTTCACTCGCAGTCTGTTTCTCAATTAGACGAAGGGGATTTTTTGGGGTCAGGGGAATCCCCGATCCTCTCTCAGCCAATCACAAAGCTTTACACGCGCGCCTGACCTGCCTCCTCCCCCGCGGCGTCTTGCACTCTGGGAAGTGTAGTCTTTAGCAGAAAGCAAGTTTTTTCTTTTCTCCTCCTCAGTAAACATTTGCCTAGCGTAATAATCGCAGTGGCTGGTTTTATTCACTGCTAGTGTCATGTAACCACACCGGCACATTAATTCCCACTCACTGGCACGTTTCTTTAAAATAAGCTCACATACGTTTACAATAATTACAAACTGAAACGCTGTTAACGGCATTCCGGTCAAATCGAACCAAAGTTTTCATCCATTGCAATTTCTAATTGCATACAAAGGGAACTCTCGGTCCAATGCTGTCACCTGCTGTTCATTATTGGAACTACACCGACACAAAATGTTTCATTCTTTTCCTGTAATGCCTTAAAATGGGGGCTACTCGGTATTTTATTCTCGTTCATTTTCCCCCCCGATACGATTCGGATAAGAAGCTATCCAGCAACACGAGTGACACAGTAACACGTTTATCTTCTGTGCCGATAACTGGTGCAGCTTACACACCGTTTCACACATTGTTGGAATGGTTTTGTGGGGCTGTAGTTCCAATAATATACAGCAGGCGGCAGCATTACACCGTGATAGGATCGAGTTCCCTTTGTTCTGTTGATATTCCTGATAAATAATAAAACAAGGACTCGCAGCGCCTGCTGGCCCGCTGTATTATCAACTGGCGGGACAGGGAAACAGAAAGAGAAGCTTTTACACTCTCTGAACAGCCTCCCTCTGTGCTGGCGGGGCAGGGAATCAGAAAGAGAAGCTCTTACACTCTCTGAACAGCCTCCCTCTGCGCTGGCGGGACAGGGAATCAGAAAGAGAAGCTCTTACACTCTCTGAACAGCCTCCCTCTGCGCTGGCGGGACAGGGAATCAGAAAGAGAAGCTCTTACACTCTCTGAACAGCCTCCCTCTGCGCTGGCGGGACAGTGAATCAGAAAGAGAAGCTCTTACACTCTCTGAACAGCCTCCCTCTGCGCTGGCGGGACAGGGAATCAGAAAGAGAAGCTCTTACACTCTCTGAACAGCCTCCCTCTGCTCTGAGCATCTCTCTCGTGTGTTAAAGTGTTTCTGATGTTTGTAGTTCTGGGTTTTAAGAAAGAAAGAAATCTCACTTTCTTTTTGTTAGTTATGCTTTCCAATATCATTAAAATGGATTAAGCTCTCATATTCCTCTGTGATTTTAAGCTTTAGTTTGAAATGCAGGGGGCTGGCTTTATTGCATTTGCCACTGGATTATCAACTGATTAAATGATGATCCAAAATCATACCAATATAAAAATGTATGAATAGTCTATTGTAACCACCAGCAACAGCAAAACACTGTCCTTAACACAAGAGCTAGGTATCTTTAGAAACTATTAAACACACACAGACGCTGTCCAGTGTCTTCATGGTGCAGCCGCTGGAGAGTCCCGTGCTGCCTCCAGATGCTCCTCTTCTCCATCAGAGCGCAGGAACGCGTGCAGAGGCTGCAGCGCGCTGTCCTCCACACTCCGACTCCTCCGCTCTCCTGTGAGAGGGTGACTGGAAACTGGGACCAGTAAGACTGATTAACACATTCAAATACAGGCTATGAAACGGATATTTAACCCATTCAAATACAGGCTATGAAACGGATATTTAACCCATTCAAATACAGGCTATGAAACGGATATTTAACCCATTCAAATACAGGCTATGAAACGGATATTTAACCCATTCAAATACAGGCTATGAAACGGATATTAAACTCATTCAAATACAGGCTATGAAACGGATATTTAACCCATTCAAATACAGGCTATGAAACGGATATTAAACTCATTCAAATACAGGCTATGAAACGGATATTTAACTCATTCAAATACAGGCTATGAAACGGATATTTAACCCATTCAAATACAGGCTATGAAACAGATATTTAACTCATTCAAATACAGGCTATGAAACGGATATTTAACTCATTCAAATACAGGCTATGAAACGGATATTTAACCCATTCAAATACAGGCTATGAAACGGATATTTAACTCATTCAAATACAGGCTATGAAACGGATATTTAACCCATTCAAATACAGGCTATGAAACGGATATTTAACCCATTCAAATACAGGCTATGAAACGGATATTTATTGAGTTGATTATTAATAATGATAATACTAATAATAATAATAGGTTCTGTAGATCATTGTTAAATACATTACATTTTGACAGCATATCTTCACCCCAGCCTCTCTGTCTCTCAATCTCTAAGAGATTCTCTCTGTCTGCATTAGAAGGCGTGCAAGGAATTCGTTAAGAGAATTAAACGAGGGCTCCGTTGAGAAAGTTCCTAGAAATGCAATTAATAAAAACAACAGGCATGCGCTCCCGACGTCCTCTCCTTTGTTTACGGGAACGAACAACGGAATTGTGCTTCTTTCTTTCTTTCTTTCTTTTTTTCTTTCTTTAATTTCTTTATTGGAGATGACATAGTGTTGTGGACGTTTCGGTGCGATTGTGATGTCACAACGGGTCGTCGCTGTCGGTTCCTGTGACATCACAAAGAGCCACTGTGATGTCACCATTTTTTTTCCCCTCCAAAACATTACAAGTCTTTTATGCATGCATTGTAAAGGGGGTGGGGGGGGGAGTACAAAATCAAACATCTCCTGTAAGATCCGACAAAGAAAACAGAATATCATTTTTAATTATTTTTTTTTTTTTTTAAAAAGGTCTACATTTACTGTCGAGTCAGGAAATCAAAACCCGTTAGGATGCTGGTGGGCGGGGACACCAGAGACGCCCCTCGGTCTACGTCGCAGACTCGCTGGACTGTGTCCTGCCCAGGTTGTCTTGGCTGGGGGCGGTGGGGCGGGATCTTTCTTGCCCCCTCTTCCTCGTGCCCCCCCCTCGCACGCACTCTTCCTGCGTGCCTGCGCCCCCCGCATGGCCGTCCTCACCTTCCTCCAGCCCAGGTGGTTGAGCTCGGCGAGGTTGAGCAGCACGCAGACCCCGCTCACAGCGAACATGAACACCAGGAACACCGTCTTCTCCGTGGGGCGCGACACGTAGCACTCCACCTCCTTCACGCAGGGGTAGCGGTCGCACGCTACCCTGCCCGGCACGCTGAACCCGTACAGGAAGTACTGCCCGGCCAGGAAGCCGATCTCCAGCGCGTTCCGGAACACCACCTGGATCACGTAGAAGCGGGAGATCCCTTCCTGCCGACGGCTCTTGGACTGGGAGATCTTGCTGCTGCTGTTGTCGCCCAGAGTGGGACTGTTCGGGATCTCCTTCACCTCCAGACAGTCTGGTTCCTCTTTACCGCACCCCTCTGGGTTTTGGACCAGGATCCCGTTGATGACCTTGCGGAGTTTCCTCTCCCCCGCCCTGCCCCCGAAGTCCCTCTCGAGAAGGGGGTACAGGAAGGAGCAGCGGCGCTCCCTCTGCTTGGCGGCCAGGTGCACGGAGTAGGTGATGAAGCAGAGGCTGGGCGTGCACACCAGGATGATCTGGAAGACCCAGTAGCGGATGTGCGAGATGGGGAAGGCCTTGTCGTAGCAGGCCTGGTTGCAGCCCGGCTGCAGCGTGTTGCAGGAGAACATGGCCTGCTCATCCTCGTACACCGTCTCACCCACGATCGCCACGATCAGGATCCGGAAAATCACCACCACCGTCAGCAGGATCCTGAGAGAGAGGAGAGGAGAGAGAGGGACAGAGCATTACAGAGGAGAGGAGAGAGGGACAGAGCGTTAGAGAGGAGAGGAGAGAGAGTTGGAAAGGACAGTGTGAGAGAGAGAAGCCGGAATTATAATGACGTGAGAGCAGAAATCTAACAGTGCAAGAGAATGAAACACTCTCAACACGATCAGAGGCAGCCACCCAACACTTAGAAACATATTATAAGAGACACCCAACACACCACAGATTAACTGATACAGTATCTACAGGGCTAACATGAATTAATATTGTGTTCAGGAATCTTTTTCTCTGCATTTCCTATTAAGGTCAGCGCTTTCCTCTGGAATCACTGATCGAGGACGTTACATTTCCAACACTTTGTCTTTCTCTCAGACAGGCAGACTGCCGGCACCTGTCACCGATGCAGTGTGAATGTCGGGGCTAAGAATAGAATACGTGTGAATTTATTCTGCCCTGGGAGAGAGGTGTGGAGAGGAGGAGAAAGGGAGAGGGAGAGACAGAAAGATAATGCAGCACAGAGAGGTATGGTAAAGCACAGGGAAGCATTGTAAAGCACAGAGAGGTCTGGTAAAGCATAGGGAAGCATTGTAAAGCACAGAGAGGTGTGGTAAAGCATAGGGAAGCATTGTAAAGCACAGAGAGGTCTGGTAAAGCATAGGGAAGCATTGTAAAGCACAGAGAGGTCTGGTAAAGCATAGGGAAGCATTGTAAAGCACAGAGAGGTTTGGTAAAGCATAGGGAAGCATTGTAAAGCACAGAGAGGTGTGGTAAAGCATAGGGAAGCATTGTAAAGCACAGATAGGTCTGGTAAAGCACAGAGGGGTCTGGTAAAGCATAGGGAAGCATTGTAAAGCACAGAGAGGTCAAATACAAGGAAAGGGGTGTTTTCCAGACAGAAAGAGTTCCACGACACACCCAGTACTCTGAGAACAGGATGGCCTGCATGAGCTTCACAAGCTGAATACTGTGCGTGCAACACCTCCCTCCCTCTCCCTCTCCATGTTTACTGCTCCCTGCATCAGGGATGAAATGAAATATTTCACAACGTTTAAAAATGGTCCACATTACATAGCTGCTGTGCAGCGTCAATCTGTGTATTAAAAAAATATACATCTCTCTCTCTCTCTCTCTATGTATATGTATTTATTTCTACACGGTTTCACTTGGTTTTGTCCTGATAATTGGCGCCGTGTTTATAATAATCAGAACTCACTTCAAGCTTAATTAGCCTCACTGTTGCCTCCCCTTTAAGGGATACAATCCTCTTTTTTTGCCTATTAATTTGTAATTTTGCACGATGCTGCCATGGCAACAATCATCAATCATTCAATTCCTGTGTAGCAGACGGGTCATTCGAAGAAGAAAGACTATCAGTGTGTTTGCGTGTGTGTGTGCCACTGTGTTTGCGTGTGTGTCAGTGTGTGTGCCACTGTGTTTGCGTGTGTGTCAGTGTGTGTGTGTGTGCCACTATGTTTGCGTGTGCCACTGTGTTTGCGTGTGTGTGCCACTGTGTTTGCGTGTGTGTGTGCCACTGTGTTTGCGTGTGTGTGTGCCACTGTGTTTGCGTGTGTGCCACTGTGTTTGCGTGTGTGTGCCACTGTGTTTGCGTGTGTGTGCCACTGTGTTTGCGTGTGTGTGCCACTGTGTTTGCGTGTGTGCCACTGTGTGTGTGTGTGTGTGCCACTGTGTTTGCGTGTGTGTGCCACTGTGTTTGCGTGTGTGTGCCACTGTGTTTGCGTGTGTGCCACTGTGTGTGTGTGTGTGTGCCACTGTGTTTGCGTGTGTGTGCCACTGTGTTTGTGTGTGTGTGCCACTGTGTTTGCGTGTGTGCCACTGTGTTTGCGTGTGTGTGCCACTGTGTTTGTGCCACTGTTTGCGTGTGTGTGCCAGTGTTTGCGTGTATGCCACTGTGATTGCGTGTGTGTGTGTGCCACCGTGTTTGCGTGTGTGTCAGTGTGTGTGTGTATGTGTCTCAGTGTATCTGAGTTTGTCAGTGTGTCTCAGCCTGTCTCACACACACACAGAGCCTGTAACACACACAAACACACACACACACAGAGCCTGTCACTCACACACACACACACACACAGAGCCTGTAACACACACAAACACACACACACACACAGAGCCTGTCACTCACACACACACACTCACACAGAGCCTGTCACACACACACACACACACACACACACACACACACACAGAGCCTGTCACTCACACACACACACACACACACACACACACACACACACACACACACAGCACTGTCACACACACACACACACACACACACACACACACACACACACACACACACACACACACACACAGAGCCTGTCACACACACAGAGCCTGTCACACACACACACACACACACACACAGAGCCTGTCACTCACACACACACTCACACACACACACACAGAGCCTGTCACACACACACACACACACACAGAGCCTGTCACACACACACACACTGACACACACAGAGCCTGTCACACACACACACACTGACACACACAGAGCCTGTCACACACACACAGAGCTACAGTGGATGCTCATTTGATCTTTTCGATCCCGGGGTTAGAGCGCCAACATGTTTGCACCAGACTGCCTGTGCCGAGATGAAATGATGCTTCAGCTCTCTCCCTCTCCCTCATTTCTCCCTCTCTCTCCCTCTCTCACACACTGTCAGTCAGTCCCGCTGATGCAATGAAAAGAGCATTAGGACCCTTCCATTACACACTACTTCTTTAAGAAGCCTGAACATCTCGCTCCGTCTCTCTCTGTCTCTGCCCCGGGCGGTAGGAACCGGAGTGTGATTCAGAGTGTCTGTCACTCTGGGGCGCCAGGGGGGGTTATATTGGCCTGTCAGTCTGTGGCATCCGTCCCACCAATCACACTAAGTTTCACACACTCCCTTCATTCAGCCACTCATTTCACCATTTAGGATTTTATCTTGATATTCCGGTGTTGTTTTCCACTTGAATTTCTAATGAATTTGTGGTTGTGTATAATTATTATTATTATTATTATTATTATTATTATTATTATTATTATTATTATTATCATTACCATCATCACCAGCCCCTGGACTAGAACATGTTATTCTCATGCTGCTCCTGTGCACATATTAATAAATATAAAGACATTTCAGAGGGCTGGATCGCATCAATATCAGGGTCTAGTGCTGTATATTATAAAGACATTTCACAGGTCTGGATCTCATCAGTATCAGGGTCTAGTGCTGTATATTATAAAGACATTTCAGAGGGCTGGATCGCATCAATATCAGGGTCTAGTGCTGTATATTATAAAGACATTTCAGAGGACTGGATCGCATCAATATCAGGGTCTAGTGCTGTATATTATAAAGACATTTCAGAGGGCTGAATCGCATCAATATCAGGGTCTAGTGCTGTATATTATAAAGACATTTCAGAGGGCTGGATCGCATCAATATCAGGGTCTAGCGCTGTATATTATAAAGACATTTCAGAGGGCTGGATCGCATCAGTATCAGGGTCTAGTGCTATATATTATAAAGACATTTCAGAGGGCTGAATCGCATCAATATCAGGGTCTAGTGCTGTATATTATAAAGACATTTCAGAGGGCTGGATCGCATCAATATCAGGGTCTAGTGCTGTATATTATAAAGACATTTCAGAGGGCTGGATCGCATCAATATCAGGGTCTAGTGCTATATATTATAAAGACATTTCACAGGTCTGGATCTCATCATTATCAGGGTCTAATGCTGTATATTATAAAGACATTTCAGAGGTCTGGATCTCATCAGTATCAGGGTCTAATGCTGTATATTATAAAGACATTTCAGAGGTCTGGATCGCATCAATATCAGGGTCTAGTGCTATATATTATAAAGACATTTCAGAGGGCTGGATCGCATCAGTATCAGGGTCTCAGTGACACTAGGAGTATCGTACAGAGAGGAAGGGTCAGAGTCAGAGTCAGGTAGAATGATGCTTACCGGCCAATCATCGTGGAGTGCTGCTGGACGGCAGCTTCCAGGAGCCTCTCGAGAATCGTCCACTCGCCCATCACAGCTCCGGACAGCCAGCCAGCCCACTGGAGAGAACAGGAGACTCCTGCACAGTCAGACTCAACAGCACCGTCTCGCTTTCTATCTCACTATCTGTGTGTAGCACAGAAAAAATAAAGTTGAACAGTCAATCATAATTGTGACTTACTTCTATCTATCTCTATATATTTACATATATGCAGCGGTTATAGGTGTACGATTTCCAGTTCTCCATCCTCTCCCTCCTTCTCTCTCCTCTCAAATCTTGTGCCTTTCTTCCTCACTCTTTGCTCTGCTGGTGTTCAGAGAGACCTCCCTCCTCTCTCTTCTCCCTCCCTCCCTCCTCCTCCTCTCACTGGCTCGCTGTCTAGCTGGTAACCTGCCTTCTCCTTTTTTCACTTTCTCCTCAGGCCAATCTTTCCCCTTTCCACCTGAGTGATTCAGACACCAGGCAGTTGCGTGTGTCAAGGATTAGTGAAAGAAATGATTTCCACTCCCCTCCTCCTCCCTCCCATCTGGTGTAAATATATATTATATATATACATACAGTACTGGCAAAAATTATGGCAACGACAACTGATTGACAGTAGTACTAGGGCTGGGGACTGTGTTGCCCATGTTTCCTTGCTTACTAAATACCCAGGTACCTCTGAATAGATAATCGACTCCTCTTTAAAATATGATAAATATCTTCAGAAGCGAGACGCCTCACAAGTAGAACGGTTCCCGGAGATGTTCTGAATTGACAATGCCCTCCTCTGTAAGTATTTTAACGATCAATGCGTCTCACAGCCCAGTGGTACCCCGAATATGACTCATGTGGTAACAATGCTGAATGACCAACTGGGTGGTGCCTTCGCTCTCTATTTTACCCCCCAATGGTTTTCTGGAGTGGCTGCTGTCAGGGCTGGTACAGTATTAAATGCAGTGCTGAGCTTGGCAGTCCTGAGCCACAAGCAACCTACTTTCAGAGGGTAAAATGAAGAGCAATGGCATCACCAGTCACTCTCTCTCTCACCTGATTAAAATCACCTCTGAATAACTGAAAGCAGGTTCATCGAAAGAGGAGCGAGGGAAAAGGGGAAAGGGAGGACGAAGATATTTTTTCTCTTCCACTACAAAAAATGTGCTTGTCGTTGTGGATTACATTCTAGGTTACTGATATGAAATAAGTATTCATGTGGTGTGATTATACATACATATGAAATGCTGTAGCGAATTTCTCTCTCCCTTTTTACACATCCACATACATCTTCTCCCCTTACAAACACTAGTCAATAAAATGATTTACCAATTGCAGTTTTATGTGCTTGTGCAACTCTTGCTTTGAATAACAGCTAATGTAAATTGGGATGCAGGTTTTACACGCACAGGTATACATATATATACACACGCAGATATATATATATACGCACACACACAGCCTATATGTGTGTGTATATATACATGAACTACAGTAACACATACCAACCGAAAACTACAGTAGCAGATTGGTGTACAATGTATTTTGTTTTGAAGTGTGTGCTGTATATGTAGGTACTGGAGTCCTCTTTCCTATAATCATTCATTAGAAACCTCAACACAAAATATCAACACAAGCTGTATTTATTTATGTAATCTGATACATTTCGACGTAGCAAAATCACAGCAAGTCATCATAGCAATATAGTTAGACAAAATGTAAATTAAATACCAGTTAAAAATGATTCCAATTTCTTTTTAACAAAGTAACCTGTCCAATGGTACGTAATGGGTTATTAATAATAATAATAACAATAATGAATGCTAGTCTATTCTCCAGCGCTAAATTGCAGAATGTGACTCCAGCAGAAAAACAATATTACACCTGCAATTTCTTTGACAGATTTTTTGAGACCCGGCCAGCTGGTGTCTATTTCTGTCGAGATTAATTGCTGCGTTATGAAAGCAGTTACATGCAAGTTACAAATTGCAGTGGAGCCAAGAGCAAGCTGGTGTAAACATGCGGGGGTGGAGCAGAAATCTTCATTAAAATTAAACAGAAGCTTCAAATCCTGCGTTCTCTCAAAACAAAAAACAAAAATTGTAAACCAACCCTTATGAAATGTGTCCCACAGTAAAAGCACAGCAAAGTGTCACAAAGCACAGAGAGGTCTGGTAAAGCAGAGAGAGGTATGATAAAAACGTTAACTCTTATAAAAGTGTCCCCATAGTAAAAACACAGCTTTACCAGGATACGGATCAAACTGCAGTGCAGCGGGAGTCCATCCCTTCACCACTGCTACCCAGTTTACTCTAACTGCTCAGGAAATGTTCGGTTTTGTGGGTACCTCTATCTACAATGAAACAGTACAGTTCAGTGCAAGAATATAAAAAGGTTTGCTTGCAGGCCTTCGTTTGGTCTGCTGTGCCGTGCAGTCCCCCCAAAACAAGTGTCGTCATGTTCCCTCAGCTTTACAGTGCTGTGATGAGATGCAGTAGACGAGACAGAGGCGAGTGTAGGGTATAGCAATGCTTTATTGAATGGGATGTGAGGAGGGGGAGACAGGCTGGTACACAGTGTAGCGAGGCATGGTCTTTCACACTCAGCTCCCACCCAGAAACAAACAGGAATCTACCAACCAATCAATCATAAAAGGGTGAAAAACCAAGACTGTCATTTTGTGTTCTACTGAAGTTAAACAGCTGCACAAGCCAATTACAGAAATCAGCCAAGGGTTGTTGATGTTGATTACACTAATTTACCACTCCGAGGGAAAGGACTGAAGATACAGCTGCTTGGTTTGTGATGATCGCTGCTTTATTTACTCTGTGGAGGACAAACCGAAAGCCACACAAACCAAGGCAGCTGTTTCTACTCCTTTCACTCTGAATGCAACGAGTTGAAGCTCAAAATCGATACAATCCAGTGTTACTTTCATACAGAACATCCCAGAGCTCTTCACAATAAATACTGTTAAAAAAACAAACAAAAAGTTACATAAGCTGGGTTACATAAAGATTTGGCTCCCGACACGCCTCTCCAGAAATCAGGCCCTCAGTTTTGTGTTTTTCTCACCTTCCCACACGGGGTGAGTTAAGAAATTGAGCAATTCAGAGCGGCTCAGTGAAAGAACCCACTTAACAGCAAGCTCAGAGCCGCTCAGATACGTAAGGCACCCAAGGGAATCAGAATAACCCTAAATTATGACATCATCGGGCCATGCAGAACTACAGGAGTCTCCGACGCGCAGAGACAGACAGAGGCACTCACTCACTCTGTGGCAGCCGGGATGAGAGTCAGGCTGCAGAATCAGATCGATCCGCAGAGGCTTGTCCTTGTGGAGCTTAAGAGTCTGAAAACAGAAATAAAAACACAATGAAAAACCACACAACAGCAGCATCAACAACACCCAGGGTTACAAACTGACACTAGCACTGGGGTTCAGAGCTCCCCTCAATGAAGTCTATTATTATTAATATTGAAATGATCAGGAGCCAGGGGTTTGAGCAGGGTTAGAAACTTACACTAGCCCTGCTGCTGCTGCTGCTGCTGCACCCAGTCCTATAGGTTTACAACTCCCCCCAATGAAGTCTATTATAATTAACATTGAAATGATCAGGAGCCAGGAGTTGGACTTGGTAATCTGGGATCCCCTCTGTAACACATGCCCCCTCTACTGCACTGACAGCACATACCTCTCCTCTCATCTCCTGCGTCAAAGAACAGATTGTCATCGGGTCTGCTGGAAACGCAACAAAAAAACACAAACCTCACACTAATAAACGCAAGCCTGGGATCAGAAGGACACGCGGCCCAGCATGTATCTTGAGACTGTGGCAGCTCGACAGTGTACTGCACTGGACCAGGCAGCTGGATGTGCTGGGCCCGCAGCCCATGAAGGCACGTGACTGGGATGTCATTATTGTTACTTGTGGAAATTTGGCAAACTATTTGATTTGTGGAGGTTCACAACACACGGCTGCGCCCACAGAATATTACTGGCAGATTTGAGGAATTCCCTGAGCACGCGTGTATGTGGGCGCACACTTCTTAGCTTGGAGTGTTGCCCCAGACTTTATATATATTTTAAGTTACAAAAGCTGGGTTACATAAAGATTTGGCTCCCGACACGCCTCTCCAGAAATCAGGCCCTCAGTTTTGTGTTTTTCTCACCTTCCCACACGGGGTGAGTTAAGAAATTGAGCAATTCAGAGCGGCTCAGTGAAAGAACCCACTTAACAGCAAGCTCAGAGCCGCTCAGATACGTAAGGCACCCAAGGGAATCAGACTAACCCTAAATTATGACATCATTGGGCCATGCAGAACTACAGGAGACTCCGACGCGCAGAGACAGACAGAGGCACTCACTCACTCTGTGGCAGCCGGGATGAGAGTCAGGCTGCAGAATCAGATCGATCCGCAGAGGCTTGTCCTTGTGGAGCTTAAGAGTCTGAAAACAGAAATAAAAACACAATGAAAAACCACACAACAGCAGCATCAACAACACCCAGGGTTACAAACTGACACTAGCACTGGGGTTCAGAGCTCCCCTCAATGAAGTCTATTATTATTAATATTGAAATGATCAGGAGCCAGGGGTTTGAGCAGGGTTAGAAACTTACACTAGCCCTGCTGCTGCTGCTGCTGCTGCACCCAGTCCTATAGGTTTACAACTCCCCCCAATGAAGTCTATTATAATTAACATTGAAATGATCAGGAGCCAGGAGTTGGACTTGGTAATCTGGGATCTCCTCTGTAACACATGCCCCCTCTACTGCACTGACAGCACATACCTCTCCTCTCATCTCCTGCGTCAAAGAACAGATTGTCATCGGGTCTGCTGGAAACGCAACAAAAAAACACAAACCTCACACTAATAAACGCAAGCCTGGGATCAGAAGGACACGTGGCCCAGCGTGTATCTTGAGACTGTGGCAGCTCGACAGTGTACTGCACTGGACCAGGCAGCTGGATGTGCTGGGCCCGCAGCCCATGAAGGCACGTGACTGGGATGTCATTATTGTTACTTGTGGAAATTTGGCAAACTATTTGATTCGTGGAGGTTCACAACACACGGCTGCGCCCACAGAATATTACTGGCAGATTTGAGGAATTCCCTGAGCACGCGTGTATGTGTGCACACTTCTTAGCTTGGAGTGTTGCCCCAGACTTTATATATATTTTAAGTTACAAAAGCTGGGTTACATAAAGATTTGGCTCCCGACACGCCTCTCCAGAAATCAGGCCCTCAGTTTTGTGTTTTTCTCACCTTCCCACACGGGGTGAGTTAAGAAATTGAGCAATTCAGAGCGGCTCAGTGAAAGAACCCACTTAACAGCAAGCTCAGAGCCGCTCAGATACGTAAGGCACCCAAGGGAATCAGAATAACCCTAAATTATGACATCATTGGGCCATGCAGAACTACAGGAGTCTCCGACGCGCAGAGACAGACAGAGGCACTCACTCACTCTGTGGCAGCCGGGATGAGAGTCAGGCTGCAGAATCAGATCGATCCGCAGAGGCTTGTCCTTGTGGAGCTTAAGAGTCTGAAAACAGAAATAAAAACACAATGAAAAACCACACAACAGCAGCATCAACAACACCCAGGGTTACAAACTGACACTAGCACTGGGGTTCAGAGCTCCCCTCAATGAAGTCTATTATTATTAATATTGAAATGATCAGGAGCCAGGGGTTTGAGCAGGGTTAGAAACTTACACTAGCCCTGCTGCTGCTGCTGCTGCTGCACCCAGTCCTATAGGTTTACAACTCCCCAATGAAGTCTATTATAATTAACATTGAAATGATCAGGAGCCAGGAGTTGGACTTGGTAATCTGGGATCTCCTCTGTAACACATGCCCCTCTACTGCACTGACAGCACATACCTCTCCTCTCATCTCCTGCGTCAAAGAACAGATTGTCATCGGGTCTGCTGGAAACGCAACAAAAAAACACAAACCTCACACTAATAAACGCAAGCCTGGGATCAGAAGGACACGCGGCCCAGCATGTATCTTGAGACTGTGGCAGCTCGACAGTGTACTGCACTGGACCAGGCAGCTGGATGTGCTGGGCCCGCAGCCCATGAAGGCACGTGACTGGGATGTCATTATTGTTACTTGTGGAAATTTGGCAAACTATTTGATTCGTGGAGGTTCACAACACACGGCTGCGTCCACAGAATATTACTGGCAGATTTGAGGAATTCCCTGAGCACGCGTGTATGTGCGCACACTTCTTAGCTTGGAGTGTTGCCCCAGACTTTATATATATTTTAAGTTACAAAAGCTGGGTTACATAAAGATTTGGCTCCCGACACGCCTCTCCAGAAATCAGGCCCTCAGTTTTGTGTTTTTCTCACCTTCCACACGGGTGAGTTAAGAAATTGAGCAATTCAGAGCGGCTCAGTGAAAGAACCCACTTAACAGCAAGCTCAGAGCCGCTCAGATACGTAAGGCACCCAAGGGAATCAGACTAACCCTAAATTATGACATCATTGGGCCATGCAGAACTACAGGAGTCTCCGACGCGCAGAGACAGACAGAGGCACTCACTCACTCTGTGGCAGCCGGGATGAGAGTCAGGCTGCAGAATCAGATCGATCCGCAGAGGCTTGTCCTTGTGGAGCTTAAGAGTCTGAAAACAGAAATAAAAACACAATGAAAAACCACACAACAGCAGCATCAACAACACCCAGGGTTACAAACTGACACTAGCACTGGGGTTCAGAGCTCCCCTCAATGAAGTCTATTATTATTAATATTGAAATGATCAGGAGCCAGGGGTTTGAGCAGGGTTAGAAACTTACACTAGCCCTGCTGCTGCTGCTGCTGCTGCACCCAGTCCTATAGGTTTACAACTCCCCAATGAAGTCTATTATAATTAACATTGAAATGATCAGGAGCCAGGAGTTGGACTTGGTAATCTGGGATCCCCTCTGTAACACATGCCCCTCTACTGCACTGACAGCACATACCTCTCCTCTCATCTCCTGCGTCAAAGAACAGATTGTCATCGGGTCTGCTGGAAACGCAACAAAAAACACAAACCTCACACTAATAAACGCAAGCCTGGGATCAGAAGGACACGCGGCCCAGCGTGTATCTTGAGACTGTGGCAGCTCGACAGTGTACTGCACTGGACCAGGCAGCTGGATGTGCTGGGCCCGCAGCCCATGAAGGCACGTGACTGGGATGTCATTATTGTTACTTGTGGAAATTTGGCAAACTATTTGATTCGTGGAGGTTCACAACACACGGCTGCGCCCACAGAATATTACTGGCAGATTTGAGGAATTCCCTGAGCACGCGTGTATGTGGGCGCACACTTCTTAGTTTGGAGTGTTGCCCCAGACTTTATATATATTTTAAGTTACAAAAGCTGGGTTACATAAAGATTTGGCTCCCGACACGCCTCTCCAGAAATCAGGCCCTCAGTTTTGTGTTTTTCTCACCTTCCCACACGGGGTGAGTTAAGAAATTGAGCAATTCAGAGCGGCTCAGTGAAAGAACCCACTTAACAGCAAGCTCAGAGCCGCTCAGATACGTAAGGCACCCAAGGGAATCAGACTAACCCTAAATTATGACATCATTGGGCCATGCAGAACTACAGGAGTCTCCGACGCGCAGAGACAGACAGAGGCACTCACTCACTCTGTGGCAGCCGGGATGAGAGTCAGGCTGCAGAATCAGATCGATCCGCAGAGGCTTGTCCTTGTGGAGCTTAAGAGTCTGAAAACAGAAATAAAAACACAATGAAAAACCACACAACAGCAGCATCAACAACACCCAGGGTTACAAACTGACACTAGCACTGGGGTTCAGAGCTCCCCTCAATGAAGTCTATTATTATTAATATTGAAATGATCAGGAGCCAGGGGTTTGAGCAGGGTTAGAAACTTACACTAGCCCTGCTGCTGCTGCTGCTGCTGCACCCAGTCCTATAGGTTTACAACTCCCCAATGAAGTCTATTATAATTAACATTGAAATGATCAGGAGCCAGGAGTTGGACTTGGTAATCTGGGATCTCCTCTGTAACACATGCCCCTCTACTGCACTGACAGCACATACCTCTCCTCTCATCTCCTGCGTCAAAGAACAGATTGTCATCGGGTCTGCTGGAAACGCAACAAAAAAACACAAACCTCACACTAATAAACGCAAGCCTGGGATCAGAAGGACACGCGGCCCAGCGTGTATCTTGAGACTGTGGCAGCTCGACAGTGTACTGCACTGGACCAGGCAGCTGGATGTGCTGGGCCCGCAGCCCATGAAGGCACGTGACTGGGATGTCATTATTGTTACTTGTGGAAATTTGGCAAACTATTTGATTCGTGGAGGTTCACAACACACGGCTGCGCCCACAGAATATTACTGGCAGATTTGAGGAATTCCCTGAGCACGCGTGTATGTGTGCGCACACTTCTTAGCTTGGAGTGTTGCCCCACACTTTATATATATTTTAAGTTACAAAAGCTGGGTTACATTAAGATTTGGCTCCCAACATGCCTCTCCAGAAATCAGGCCCTCAGTTTTGTGTTTTTCTCACCTTCCCACACGGGGTGAGTTAAGAAATTGAGCAATTCAGAGCGGCTCAGTGAAAGAACCCACTTAACAGCAAGCTCAGAGCCGCTCAGATACGTAAGGCACCCAAGGGAATCAGACTAACCCTAAATTATGACATCATTGGGCCATGCAGAACTACAGGAGACTACGACGCGCAGAGACAGACAGAGGCACTCACTCACTCTGTGGCAGACGAGATGAGAGTCAGGCTGCAGAATCAGATCGATCCGCAGAGGCTTGTCCTTGTGGAGCTTAAGAGTCTGAAAACAGAAATAAAAACACAATGAAAAACCACACAACAGCAGCATCAACAACACCCAGGGTTACAAACTGACACTAGCACTGGGGTTCAGAGCTCCCCTCAATGAAGTCTATTATTATTAATATTGAAATGATCAGGAGCCAGGGGTTTGAGCAGGGTTAGAAACTTACACTAGCCCTGCTGCTGCTGCTGCTGCTGCACCCAGTCCTATAGGTTTACAACTCCCCAATGAAGTCTATTATAATTAACATTGAAATGATCAGGAGCCAGGAGTTGGACTTGGTAATCTGGGATCCCCTCTGTAACACATGCCCCTCTACTGCACTGACAGCACATACCTCTCCTCTCATCTCCTGCGTCAAAGAACAGATTGTCATCGGGTCTGCTGGAAACGCAACAAAAAACACAAACCTCACACTAATAAACGCAAGCCTGGGATCAGAAGGACACGCGGCCCAGCGTGTATCTTGAGACTGTGGCAGCTCGACAGTGTACTGCACTGGACCAGGCAGCTGGATGTGCTGGGCCCGCAGCCCATGAAGGCACGTGACTGGGATGTCATTATTGTTACTTGTGGAAATTTGGCAAACTATTTGATTCGTGGAGGTTCACAACACACGGCTGCGCCACAGAATATTACTGGCAGATTTGAGGAATTCCCTGAGCACGCGTGTATGTGGGCACACTTCTTAGTTTGGAGTGTTGCCCCAGACTTTATATATATTTTAAGTTACAAAAGCTGGGTTACATAAAGATTTGGCTCCCGACACGCCTCTCCAGAAATCAGGCCCTCAGTTTTGTGTTTTTCTCACCTTCCACACGGGTGAGTTAAGAAATTGAGCAATTCAGAGCGGCTCAGTGAAAGAACCCACTTAACAGCAAGCTCAGAGCCGCTCAGATACGTAAGGCACCCAAGGGAATCAGACTAACCCTAAATTATGACATCATTGGGCCATGCAGAACTACAGGAGTCTCCGACGCGCAGAGACAGACAGAGGCACTCACTCACTCTGTGGCAGCCGGGATGAGAGTCAGGCTGCAGAATCAGATCGATCCGCAGAGGCTTGTCCTTGTGGAGCTTAAGAGTCTGAAAACAGAAATAAAAACACAATGAAAAACCACACAACAGCAGCATCAACAACACCCAGGGTTACAAACTGACACTAGCACTGGGGTTCAGAGCTCCCCTCAATGAAGTCTATTATTATTAATATTGAAATGATCAGGAGCCAGGGGTTTGAGCAGGGTTAGAAACTTACACTAGCCCTGCTGCTGCTGCTGCTGCTGCACCCAGTCCTATAGGTTTACAACTCCCCAATGAAGTCTATTATAATTAACATTGAAATGATCAGGAGCCAGGAGTTGGACTTGGTAATCTGGGATCCCCTCTGTAACACATGCCCCTCTACTGCACTGACAGCACATACCTCTCCTCTCATCTCCTGCGTCAAAGAACAGATTGTCATCGGGTCTGCTGGAAACGCAACAAAAAACACAAACCTCACACTAATAAACGCAAGCCTGGGATCAGAAGGACACGCGGCCCAGCGTGTATCTTGAGACTGTGGCAGCTCGACAGTGTACTACACTGGACCAGGCAGCTGGATGTGCTGGGCCCGCAGCCCATGAAGGCACGTGACTGGGATGTCATTATTGTTACTTGTGGAAATTTGGCAAACTATTTGATTCGTGGAGGTTCACAACACACGGCTGCGTCCACAGAATATTACTGGCAGATTTGAGGAATTCCCTGAGCACGCGTGTATGTGGGCACACTTCTTAGTTTGGAGTGTTGCCCCACACTTTATATATATTTTAAGTTACAAAAGCTGGGTTACATAAAGATTTGGCTCCCGACACGCCTCTCCAGAAATCAGGCCCTCAGTTTTGTGTTTTTCTCACCTTCCACACGGGTGAGTTAAGAAATTGAGCAATTCAGAGCGGCTCAGTGAAAGAACCCACTTAACAGCAAGCTCAGAGCCGCTCAGATACGTAAGGCACCCAAGGGAATCAGACTAACCCTAAATTATGACATCATTGGGCCATGCAGAACTACAGGAGTCTCCGACGCGCAGAGACAGACAGAGGCACTCACTCACTCTGTGGCAGCCGGGATGAGAGTCAGGCTGCAGAATCAGATCGATCCGCAGAGGCTTGTCCTTGTGGAGCTTAAGAGTCTGAAAACAGAAATAAAAACACAATGAAAAACCACACAACAGCAGCATCAACAACACCCAGGGTTACAAACTGACACTAGCACTGGGGTTCAGAGCTCCCCTCAATGAAGTCTATTATTATTAATATTGAAATGATCAGGAGCCAGGGGTTTGAGCAGGGTTAGAAACTTACACTAGCCCTGCTGCTGCTGCTGCTGCTGCACCCAGTCCTATAGGTTTACAACTCCCCAATGAAGTCTATTATAATTAACATTGAAATGATCAGGAGCCAGGAGTTGGACTTGGTAATCTGGGATCTCCTCTGTAACACATGCCCCTCTACTGCACTGACAGCACATACCTCTCCTCTCATCTCCTGCGTCAAAGAACAGATTGTCATCGGGTCTGCTGGAAACGCAACAAAAAACACAAACCTCACACTAATAAACGCAAGCCTGGGATCAGAAGGACACGCGGCCCAGCGTGTATCTTGAGACTGTGGCAGCTCGACAGTGTACTGCACTGGACCAGGCAGCTGGATGTGCTGGGCCCGCAGCCCATGAAGGCACGTGACTGGGATGTCATTATTGTTACTTGTGGAAATTTGGCAAACTATTTGATTCGTGGAGGTTCACAACACACGGCTGCGCCCACAGAATATTACTGGCAGATTTGAGGAATTCCCTGAGCACGCGTGTATGTGGGCACACTTCTTAGTTTGGAGTGTTGCCCCAGACTTTATATATATTTTAAGTTACAAAAGCTGGGTTACATAAAGATTTGGCTCCCGACACGCCTCTCCAGAAATCAGGCCCTCAGTTTTGTGTTTTTCTCACCTTCCACACGGGTGAGTTAAGAAATTGAGCAATTCAGAGCGGCTCAGTGAAAGAACCCACTTAACAGCAAGCTCAGAGCCGCTCAGATACGTAAGGCACCCAAGGGAATCAGACTAACCCTAAATTATGACATCATTGGGCCATGCAGAACTACAGGAGTCTCCGACGCGCAGAGACAGACAGAGGCACTCACTCACTCTGTGGCAGCCGGGATGAGAGTCAGGCTGCAGAATCAGATCGATCCGCAGAGGCTTGTCCTTGTGGAGCTTAAGAGTCTGAAAACAGAAATAAAAACACAATGAAAAACCACACAACAGCAGCATCAACAACACCCAGGGTTACAAACTGACACTAGCACTGGGGTTCAGAGCTCCCCTCAATGAAGTCTATTATTATTAATATTGAAATGATCAGGAGCCAGGGGTTTGAGCAGGGTTAGAAACTTACACTAGCCCTGCTGCTGCTGCTGCTGCTGCACCCAGTCCTATAGGTTTACAACTCCCCAATGAAGTCTATTATAATTAACATTGAAATGATCAGGAGCCAGGAGTTGGACTTGGTAATCTGGGATCCCCTCTGTAACACATGCCCCTCTACTGCACTGACAGCACATACCTCTCCTCTCATCTCCTGCGTCAAAGAACAGATTGTCATCGGGTCTGCTGGAAACGCAACAAAAACACAAACCTCACACTAATAAACGCAAGCCTGGGATCAGAAGGACACGCGGCCCAGCGTGTATCTTGAGACTGTGGCAGCTCGACAGTGTACTGCACTGGACCAGGCAGCTGGATGTGCTGGGCCCGCAGCCCATGAATGCACGTGACTGGGATGTCATTATTGTTACTTGTGGAAATTTGGCAAACTATTTGATTCGTGGAGGTTCACAACACACGGCTGCGTCCACAGAATATTACTGGCAGATTTGAGGAATTCCCTGAGCACGCGTGTATGTGTGCGACACTTCTTAGTTTGGAGTGTTGCCCCACACTTTATATATATTTTAAGTTACATAAGCTGGGTTACATAAAGATTTGGCTCTCGACACGCCTCTCCAGAAATCAGGCCCTCAGTTTTGTGTTTTTCTCACCTTCCACACGGGTGAGTTAAGAAATTGAGCAATTCAGAGCGGCTCAGTGAAAGAACCCACTTAACAGCAAGCTCAGAGCCGCTCAGATACGTAAGGCACCCAAGGGAATCAGACTAACCCTAAATTATGACATCATCGGGCCATGCAGAACTACAGGAGTCTCCGACGCGCAGAGACAGACAGAGGCACTCACTCACTCTGTGGCAGCCGGGATGAGAGTCAGGCTGCAGCATCAGATCGATCCGCAGAGGCTTGTCCTTGTGGAGCTTAAGAGTCTGAAAACAGAAATAAAAACACAATGAAAAACCACACAACAGCAGCATCAACAACACCCAGGGTTACAAACTGACACTAGCACTGGGGTTCAGAGCTCCCCTCAATGAAGTCTATTATTATTAATATTGAAATGATCAGGAGCCAGGGGTTTGAGCAGGGTTAGAAACTTACACTAGCCCTGCTGCTGCTGCTGCTGCTGCACCCAGTCCTATAGGTTTACAACTCCCCAATGAAGTCTATTATAATTAACATTGAAATGATCAGGAGCCAGGAGTTGGACTTGGTAATCTGGGATCCCCTCTGTAACACATGCCCCTCTACTGCACTGACAGCACATACCTCTCCTCTCATCTCCTGCGTCAAAGAACAGATTGTCATCGGGTCTGCTGGAAACGCAACAAAAACACAAACCTCACACTAATAAACGCAAGCCTGGGATCAGAAGGACACGCGGCCCAGCGTGTATCTTGAGACTGTGGCAGCTCGACAGTGTACTGCACTGGACCAGGCAGCTGGATGTGCTGGGCCCGCAGCCCATGAATGCACGTGACTGGGATGTCATTATTGTTACTTGTGGAAATTTGGCAAACTATTTGATTCGTGGAGGTTCACAACACACGGCTGCGTCCACAGAATATTACTGGCAGATTTGAGGAATTCCCTGAGCACGCGTGTATGTGTGCGCACACTTCTTAGTTTGGAGTGTTGCCCCACACTTTATATATATTTTAAGTTACATAAGCTGGGTTACATAAAGATTTGGCTCTCGACACGCCTCTCCAGAAATCAGGCCCTCAGTTTTGTGTTTTTCTCACCTTCCCACACGGGGTGAGTTAAGAAATTGAGCAATTCAGAGCGGCTCAGTGAAAGAACCCACTTAACAGCAAGCTCAGAGCCGCTCAGATACGTAAGGCACCCAAGGGAATCAGAATAACCCTAAATTATGACATCATCGGGCCATGCAGAACTACAGGAGTCTCCGACGCGCAGAGACAGACAGAGGCACTCACTCACTCTGTGGCAGCCGGGATGAGAGTCAGGCTGCAGAATCAGATCGATCCGCAGAGGCTTGTCCTTGTGGAGCTTAAGAGTCTGAAAACAGAAATAAAAACACAATGAAAAACCACACAACAGCAGCATCAACAACACCCAGGGTTACAAACTGACACTAGCACTGGGGTTCAGAGCTCCCCTCAATGAAGTCTATTATTATTAATATTGAAATGATCAGGAGCCAGGAGTTTGAGCAGGGTTACAAACTCACACTAGCCCTGCTGCTGCTGCTGCTGCACCCAGTCCTGGGGTTCAGAACTCCCCTCAATGAAGTCTATTATTATTAATATTGAAATGATCAGGAGCCAGGAGTTTGAGAAGTGTTAGAAACTCACTAACCAGGTATAAAATTAATAAAACACAAATTACTGTATCTTTTCCTCTCGACTAAATGAGACTTTATTTTTTTAAATTTTTTTTAACAACGTTCTTTTAAAACCATGGTGTTTAATATAATTTGTCACTCATGCAAACTGAAAACAATTTTATTTTAGTAGTACTGTAAAAAACCAACATTAAAATACAGTACTGAATAATACTTCCTGGTAATTGTGTGACAAAGCATTAAATATTGTAGTTTACGGGGTCAATATAGTCTGAAATGGTGGGCATCACGTGAACAGTTTTGTAAGCTGAGCGATTTTTCTGTTCGTATGTCAGCAGGCATATAGAAAAAGACGTAAACACACAAACAGATTTAAAAAGAAAAAGAGGCACCACATGTTACTTCTAACTGGGTTATTCAATTACATGATAGAAAAAATCAATGTAATTCTGCTTATGAAGTGAATCTGATTCATTGTTATTGGAAGACACAAATACTGTACCTCTAATCAGTCTGATCACTTTAGAGGAGTGGCAGTTTCAGTTGCCAACAAACAGCAGACATCTTAAAGTGAAAGGCAAAAAGCATTTCAGAAGTGTTTAAGAGTGATCCACTAATTTTTTCGTTTTCGGGAGTACTGTAAGCTTCAGGAAAAACTAAACACAAGTTCAAGCCATCCTTTTAACTAACAGACAAATATTCTTTCATGAAAAAAAAAAAGGTTTTCTTTCAAAAACTATTTTACATAACTTTGTACTGTCAATTCAACTGCTGTTTAATATCATATATATATACATTTATGATATTAAAAAGCTGATCCTTTTGCTTGACTGGGCAAGGTGAGTATGAGCACATGTTCATACAACCCTTTGGCTCTAAGTCTGGGCAAGGTGGGGCTTGTTTTATCATGTCAAGCATGTGATCATTTTGCCAAGACATGGTCCATCTTACCAGTTTAATGTTACCAGGGGCTTAGCTAGGAATAGATTTTTACTGAGACAAAAATCAAATTTTTGTCTAAAAAACAAAAAACCTGTGCATATCCTGTTCATGTTACGAAGGTTAAAGTTATCATCTTGTAAAGCCTGGAGACTATTAATGCAAACTGCTAAGTGTTATAAGTAGCTAACTCTTTTTACACAGTGACCCCCACCTTAGATGATGTTTGAAATTTCATGGCACATATTTTTTTTAAATAAATCTCCCAGCGAAAACAACAACAACCTAAAATTACCCTATTCACACTGCTGCTACTTCTGGAACTGATGCTGACACTGCTGACACTGGTAAGACTGGTGCTGCTACTGCTGGAACTGATGCTGACACTGCTGGGACTGGTAAGACTGGTGCTGCTACTTCTGGAACTGATGCTGACACTGCTGACACTGGTAAGACTGGTGCTGCTACTGCTGGAACTGATGCTGACACTGCTGGGACTGGTAAGACTGGTGCTGCTACTGCTGGAACTGATGCTGACACTGCTGGGACTGGTAAGACTGGTGCTGCTACTGCTGGAACTGATGCTGACACTGCTGGGACTGGTAAGACTGGTGCTGCTACTGCTGGAACTGATGCTGACACTGCTGGGACTGGTAAGACTGGTGCTGCTACTTCTGGAACTGATGCTGACACTGCTGGAACTGATAAGACTGGTGCTGGTACTGCTGGGACTGGTAAGGCTGGTGCTGCTACTTCTGGAACGGATGCTGACACTGGTAAGACTGGTGCTGCTACTGCTGGGACTGGTAAGACTGGTGCTGCTACTGCTGGGACTGGTAAGGCTGGTGCTGCTACTGCTGGAACTGGTAAGACTGGTGCTGGTACTGCTGGAACTGGTAAGACTGATGCTGCTGCTGGGACTGGTAAGACTTGTGCTGCTACTGCTGGAACTGGTAAGACTGGTGCTGGAACTGGTAAGGCTGGTGCTGCTACTGCTGGAACTGGTAAGACTGGTGCTGCTACTGCTGGCACTGGTAAGACTGGAGCTGGAACTGGTAAGGCTGGTGCTGCTACTGCTGGAACTGGTAAGACTGGTGCTGCTACTGCTGGAACTGGTAAGACTGGAGCTGGAACTGGTAAGGCTGGTGCTGCTACTGCTGGAACTGGTAAGACTGGTGCTGCTACTGCTGGAACTGGTAAGACTGGTGCTGCTACTGCTGGAACTGGTAAGACTGGTGCTGCTACTGCTTGAACTGGTAAGACTGGAGCTGCTACTGCTGGAACTGGTAAGACTGGTGCTGGAACTGGTAAGACTGGTGCTGGAACTGGTAAGGCTGGTGCTGCTACTGCTGGAACTGGTAAGACTGGTGCTGCTACTGCTGGAACTGGTAAGACTGGTGCTGGAACTGGTAATGCTGGTGCTGCTACTGCTGGAACTGGTAAGACTGGAGCTGGAACTGGTAAGGCTGGTGCTGCTATTGCTGGAACTGGTAAGACTGGTGCTACTACTGCTGGAACTGATGCTGACACTGCTGGAACTGGTGCTGCGGGGACTGGTAAGACTGGTGCTGACACTGCTGGGACTGGTAAGATTGCTGATACTAATGCTAAGACTGATCGGACTGCTGAGACTGTAAGATGCCACGATTAAAAACTGATTTAGAAGGCTTTACTTTAAATCAGGGTTTGCCAATCCTCCTGTGGCCTGATCTATGGAAACACTGTAACACTTCCTCCTGGGACATGTCTGGACATATTAGCAGGGCAAGACCATGCGGTCTGCGAGACCAATCAAACATATCGAAACAATGCACTCAGTTAAACTCTTTCTCGTCATGAACAGGGACCGTGAGAATCCGTTTGCTGCAGAAAACATGTATAGTCTATATGCTATCACAGAATATTTGGTTTTACACTTGGGGCGGGGCAAAAAACATGCAAGGATATTTTTGTTTGTTTGTTTGAGAACCAAACCAATACACTTACCATATATAATCATGAACAAAGACAATGTTGCTTTAAATGTACGTAAATCTACTTTAAACTGCTTCTGGTGTACAGAGGTCAAGGTTGAACGAGGCGCACTGTCCGTGTCTCATTCATGCTGGAACGCAGCTGCAGTTTACTTCAGTATCCAGTGCGTGGTTACCACTGAACAAGCTGTTTAAAGATGCGAAAATGATTAATAAATAAATCACCTGTATTAAAAACTTTGGATTCTGAAAATACATATACTTTTTTAAACTGCTGTTACCAAACAGTGAATTTATAAATAGAATGACCTCCAATTCTTCTAGCCCATGGCATCAAATACAGTACATGAAAAGTATTAAAAACTAACAGCTATGAATTGTTATATCAGGGGAGAGGGAAGGTGTTGCAATTGAAGAATTAAGGGCATGGGAATATGCAAATAAAGATGATTTTTTTTTTTTAAGGACCCTACAACTCCCACACCTGTCATTACTATCCAGGGAAACCCCTTCTGTCTTGATACAATAATTGGTCTGAGAATGGATGGACAACATCTATTTCCTGAGGAGGCTGTGTGGTCCAGTGGTTAAAGAAAGGCGCTTATAATCAGGAGGTCCCTGGGTTCAAATCCCACCTCAGCCAGCAAGTCTCTTAACCTCCTTGTGCTCCGTCTTTCGGGTGAGATGTAGTTGTAAGTGACTCTGCAGCTGATGCATAGTTCACACCCCTTAGTCTCTGTAAGCCTTGGATAAAGGAGTCTGCTAAATAATAATAATAATAACCTGAGGACCTCACCCAGCGATTTGGGCTTCTTTTTTCCTTGTATTTTGTGTACAATATCAAATACCCACAGAGAAAAAAACAGCCTAATATTAAATTGAGAAATGTATTTTGGGTACTCAAAAAGATCAGAAAACTTTGAAGCCTGATCTATCATTTTAGACTCATACTAGGGAAGTTGCTAAAGGATATTTTTACCATTTGAGAAATACAGCCAAACTCAGACCAATCCCCCCCCCAGTAATGTTGTTGAAGCTGACACCCTGGGATCCTTCAAGAAGCTGCTTGATGAGATTCTGGGATCAATAAGCAACTAACAACCAAACGAGCAAGATGGGCTGAATGGGGAATCCTCTCTTCAGCTTAGGCACTTCACATCAGGTCTAGCGAGTTTACTAGTACCACCATTTTGAAAGACATCATTTTTTGTTCGACATTTCTCCAAAAAAAAAAAAAATTATATTATTTAAAATAAAATTAACCCATTGCTCAATGAATGATAATAGCTCAAAATGACTTTCCGTATATTTGATTATGCGATAGCACAATAAATTGTTAGATTTTTCTAGAACATTTCAAGGTGCAAGCCCTCACGCCCTTCTTAATAAAGCAGAGCGGTCAAACGTATTTTTAAAAAAAATTTTACCAAATAAAATAAAAATACATTAAAAAAAAAAAAGTTTTATAGATGTATCGGAAATACATATAATATATAACAAAGTTTTAAAAAAATGTGCTGGGAAAGATAAGCACCAAATTTTGCTTTTTTTTCTTCTGCTTGGCAGATTTTACCAAATAAAATAAAACTGATTTAAAAAATATAAATAAAAAGTTAAGTTCTATCGAAATTAAAAATACTTGAAAGTTGAAAACGTCGAAGGAAAAAAAGTCTTTATACTCACTTTCGGCAGCCCTCTTGTAGCTTCATAATTGAACAGTAACATCTTTAATAATATTGATATCGATGTTATTTATTTTTAACAATTAGGTAACGTTGATCTGCTTTTTTGTACACACCAGCGTCCGGATTTCACCTCACTCGGTCTGCAGCCAGCATCACGCTGCTCTTATTAAATTCGCTTCACCCCAGACTTGCGTTTGCAAAACGCACGAGGTCACAACTCTCGTGTAAAACAAGGGATTCTTCTGCAAAGTGCGCTAAAAGAAATGCATGGGCGTGATTGGTCAGTGTACTAACCGCCTTGCAGTTTGTGACAGAAAAAAGAGAACAGTTAGGGTTTGCAAATGTTTTAAGTGGATAATTTATTACTGCGTCAGTAAGTTTTTAAAATACAGAACAAGGGCTTTTTGTTTTTGTTTTTCTGCAAAGGCGGGCTCCCATGAAATGCATGGGCGTGATTGGTCTTTATTTTAGCGCCACGTTTACAATTTTTTTAATCTAGGAATTGAATGAATGTTTATGTACGGAACTTCTAATGGAGAGACATGGGATAATGTTAAGCAATAATGCGTGTGTGTATATATATATATATATATATATATATATATATATATATATATATATATATATATATATATATACACACAGCGTCGATATGCTGTTACTAAAGTATAAACCTATTTTTAGATTTTGACAAATTAAACAAAAAAGATTTTACAAAAACAGTTTATCATTAGATATATCTAAAACACAAATAAAATAAGTTTAGAATTTTAAGGGGTGAAATAATTATTTTACACAGACCGAATTACGCTTTTTTTTTTTTCCTGCTCGACAGATTTCACCAAATAAAATAAAAAATGGTACCCTTAGTTATATCCGAATAAAAAAAAAAATACAAAAGTAAGTTTAAAACGTAGGAAGAAAAAAAAGTATAATTATAGACACCGACTTCAACTCGGCCGCCATCTTATATTAGTTTTGCAAATGAACGCAGTAACATCTTTAATATTTAAGAAACTCAAAAACCTTGACATGAAAAACTAAGCAAGCCCGTCCCATTAAAAATAATCTTGATATCTATGTTGTTATTTTAACAATTAAGCAACGTCAATTTACTTTTTACATACCAGCGTCGGATCTTCACCTCTCTCTCCCTCAGCCGCCAGAAACAACTTCGGACTCGCGCGACTTCACAAGCAGACAAATAACGCGCTTCTCACATGCGCACGCGGACAAACGCGTGACACTCCTGCAAAGTGCGCTTGCAAGTGAAATGCATGGACGCTTGATTGAGTGCACGAAAAATTGAGTGAAACGCCAATGGTGTTGAAACAGTGACTGTAAAAGGGGATAGGGTTTGCAAATGTTAAAGTGGACTAATGAATTCAATGCATCAGTAAACCACTGATATCGGTGGTTTAAACCACAGTACTTGAGCTTTTATTTTTCTGCAAAGCGCGCTCGTGAAATGCATGGACGTGATTGGTCGTTTGCTGTTCCATTTTGCGTTAAACAGATGACATCACACTGATTTATATATAATGTGGACATGTGGATATTTCAGTTTAAAAAAAAGCAATTGCCTGTGTCGGTTTTCTTTTTTTTTTGTTCTTAATTTCTGTTATTTGATGTCAAATTTTTCACATTTGTATTTTGCATCCACTTTTTTAAATGTGGCTTTTCAGACTCTACTGTATTACAAAGCAGAAACTCAATTCCTTTTTACGACACAGGCTTATAGATTAAAAAAAAAACACTTTCTGTTACACCCAGAGGCAGGATTTGGTCAATGAATTTGCTCAAAGACCGAAATACCCTTTCGTTTCGTGCTTTGATATTTTGTAAATGCACCATTCCCAGTGCGCCAAATTTCCCGCTGAATTTCTTGTCACGCGCGGAATCTCTTGTCACGCGTGGAATCTCTTGTCCGCTGCGGAATCTCTTGTCACGCGTGGAATCTCTTGTCACGCGCTGAATCTCAGGTAAATTTACAGGGACAAGATGGAAACATTTCTGAGAGAATAAACGATTCCCTTAAAGCAAAAACAACTAATATAAGCGCCAAACAACTGTTTAAAGATCCACAGTATATATATATATATATATATATATATATATATATACAGTACTGTGCAAAAGTTTTAGGCAGGTGTGAAAAGATGCTGTAAAGTAAGAATGCTTTCAAAAATAGACATGTTAATAGATTATATTTATCAATTAACTAAATGCAAAGTGAGTGAACAGAAGAAAAATCTAAATCAAATCCATATTTGGTGTGACAACCCTTTGCCTTCAAAACAGCATCAATTCTTCTAGGTACACTTGCACAAAGTCAGGGATTTTGTAGGCATATAGTCAGGTGTATGATTAAACAATTATACCAAACAGGTGCTAATGATCATCAATTCAATATGTAGGTTGAAACACAATCATTAACTGAAACAGAAACAGCTGTGTAGGAGGAATAAAACTGGGTGAGGAACAGCCAAACTCAGCTAACAAAGGTGAGGTTGCTGAAGACAGTTTACTGTCAAAAGTCATACACCATGGCAAGACTGAGCACAGCAACAAGACACAAGGTAGTTATACTGCATCAGCAAGGTCTCTCCCAGGCAGAAATTTCAAGGCAGACAGGGGTTTCCAGATGTGCTGTCAAGCTCTTTTGAAGAAGCACAAAGAAACGGGCAGCGTTGAGGACCGTAGGCGCCAGTGGTCGGCCAAGGAAACTTACTGCAGCAGATGAAAGACACATCATGCTTACTTCCCTTCTGCAATCGGAAGATGTCCAGCAGTGCCATCAGCTCAGAACTGGCAGAAAACAGTGGGACCCTGGTACACCCATCTACTGTCGGAGAAGTCTGGTCAGAAGTGGCCTTCATGGAAGACTTGCGGCCAAAAAGCCATACCTCCGGCGTGGAAACAAGGCCAAGCGACTCAACTATGCACGAAAACACAGGAACTGGGGTGCAGAAAAATGGCAGCAGGTGCTCTGGACTGATGAGTCAAAATTTGAAATATTTGGCTGTAGCAGAAGGCAGTTTGTTCAGCCGATGGGCTGGAGGCGTACACGAATGAGTGTCTGCAGGCAACAGTGAAGCATGGTGGAGGTTCCTTGCAAGTTTGGGGCTGCATTTCTGCAAATGGAGTTGGGGATTTGGTCAGAATTAATGGTCTCCTCAATGCTGAGAAGTACAGGCAGATACTTATCCATCATGCAATACCATCAGGGAGGCATCTGATTGGCCTAAATTTATTCTGCAGCATGACAACGACCCCAAACATACAGCGAAAGTCATTAAGAACTATCTTCAGCGTAAAGAAGAACAAGGAGTCCTGGAAGTGATGGTATGGCCCCCACAGAGCCCTGATCTCAACATCATCGAGTCTGTCTGGGATTACATGAAGAGAGAGAAGCAACTGAGGCTGCCTAAATCCACAGAAGAACTGTGGTTAGTTCTCCAAGATGTTTGGGCCAACCTACCTGCCGAGTTCCTTCAAAAACTGTGTGCAAGTGTACCTAGAAGAATTGATGCTTGATGCTGTTTTGAAGGCAAAGGGTGGTCACACCAAATATGGATTTGATTTAGATTTTTCTTCTGTTCACTCACTTTGCATTTAGTTAATTGATAAATATAATCTATTAACATGTCTATTTTTGAAAGCATTCTTACTTTACAGCATTTTTTCACACCTGCCTAAAACTTTTGCACAGTACTGTATATATATATATATATATATATATATATATATATATATATATATATATATATATATATATATATATATATATATATATACATTTAAAAAAAAATAAAACGGATGAAGAAGGTGTCAGATTATTTCACAAGGCATGTAATTGTGTTTTGGATTTAACGCGAAAATCCACTCTGTGATCATCTGGTCTCCCAAAAACACAAACGACAGTACGAGGAAGGAAACTGTACTTAACTCAACGAAACGTCAAAACAAAACATAAACAACAACCCGAGACAATATCCGAAAGGGAACTAGCAAGGTCAACTTCATTTTAATTCACCGTGTGTGTGCGATTAAAGCGGGTGTTTATTCAGTCATTTTCAACTTCAGATACAGAAAAAGGAAAGTTTATTTCAACTTTAAAAGCAGAACGATGAAAACCTAGCGGTTGAAACGTCTTTGTAAAACTTTACCTGTTAGAAATGTGACACTTGAAATATCCTTAATTTTTTATGATCAACTACAAGTCGTTTTTTTTCCCGCACGTCTGCTGATCAAATAGCAATTATTATTATTATTATTATTATTATTATTATTATTATTATTATTATTATTATTATTATTATTATTATTAGTAGTAGTATTAGTATTATTAGCTGATGTTTTTATCCAAGGCAATCATTCATACACACTGTGTAAGTTTACACAACCTAGGTACCGAGGATCTATACGATAAAAGTCTCTCAAATAAACTGCAACAAACATACACGCGTGGATTACACTGGTTTTACTGTGTTCAGTATTCAAAGCGTTTTAAATGAAATCTATAGAAGAATGAACTCTTGAGAATGTCTCTCTGCAGGGACTCGAGTTTGTTTCCTGCGAGACGGGAGACATTATGATCACAGTGCTGATGCTGGATGTGATTTTGTTTTGTGAATTTTATGAAAGATACAGTTGCATGCAGATTTTGTTTTTGACGTTCGGTTCAGCACACTTGGAAGTTTAAATCGATGTCCTTCTTCTCTCTCTCTCTCTCTCTCTCTCTCTCTCTCTCTCTCTCTCTCTCTCTCTCTCTCTCTCTCTCTCTCTCTCTCTCTCTCTCTCTCTCTCTCTCTCTCTCTCTCTCTCTCTCTCTCTCTCTCTCTCTCTCTCTCTCTCTCTCTCTCTCTCTCTCTCTCTCTCTCTCTCTCTCTCTCTCTCTCTCTCTCTCTCTCTCTCTCTCTCTCTCTCTCTCTCTCTCTCTCTCTCTCTCTCTCTCTCTCTCTCTCTCTCTCTCTCTCTCTCTCTCTCTCTCTCTCTCTCTCTCTCTCTCTCTCTCTCTCTCTCTCTCTCTCTCTCGCTCTGAACATTAATAAACCACTTTAACTGTGTTATGCCAATTTAATATGTAATATGACTCTCCTTTTCTGCTGCAGAATTTCCCATTTTTTAGTGTGTTGCGGAAATTGTTTTCTATTCTGCCGCAGTATTTAGGAAATGTTCTTAGGAAGTGAATGATCGTCAGTTGTCACGTCTTTTTAAAATAAAAAAATGAAGCCAAAACCGAATCGTTCTCAGTCCAGACAGGTAAAAGCGGTTTTGTAATGAACGGCTTTCTCTGAGTTTAATGAGGAAACAGAAAATCGGCTCAACAAGAGTTTAAAGGGACGTCATGTGATCTAAAACACAACCCGAAAACTTCAAGCCCTATTTATAAGCAAGACTGACCCTGCAAACCAGAGTTCTTCCACAAACCGTGTCTTATTCTTATTCGGTCTGGACGAGTCCAGACCCGACTGAAACTCAGAAAACCGTCCCGAACCGCGGCCACGCTTGGTTTAAGTGTGCCGGGTGCTATTTTAAATCGTGGAAATAATGCGTGGCGAGGCAACTCAAGATTTATGTGCTGTTACCCGGTGTCGCCACACGAGGGCAGCAGTGGACTGTATAATTTCAGTGATTTACCTGCAAGTTAACGAGTAAGGAGATAACGAATTTACTGGTAAAAGTATTTTGTATTCACTAAAGGGGGAAAAAACATATTTAATTTTTATATTACTTATTACTTATACACTGCTCCAAAAATATTCTAATATAATATTAATATTACATTGGAATAATATATCACAGTATTTGTAAGTCCCTTATATAAGTTTACCACAGTACGTTTGCAGCTTCCCCATGATTTTTTTTTTTCCTTTGTTGTATAAAATATTAGTTTACCACAGTTGTAGTTTATTTATTTTTTAAATCTGTATAAACGCCCAAAGGTGGTATTTCTCAAATGTGCGTGCTGTTATCGCGTGTCAGCAGGAGGCTGTATCATTTTCGTGATTTACCTGAGTCAGGAACAGCAGCACGTATGGACTTTACAAGTAAAATACATCATATGATTTATTAAACACAGCCCACAAAATAGCGTTCATTTTAATCGGGTTTTATTTAGTGTGCAGTGTGACACTGTGTTGTGTTTTTTTTTTACTGTGGGGAGCGTTTCTAAGGGTCAGTTTACTGTGGGTTTTGTTGCTTAATTAGCTTTGGTTTCATGCAGCTCTATAACCCCCCCTCGCTGCATGTGTGTTTCAGTGCCGCTCGCGCTGCCGTGTCCCGGTAAATCTCGAGGATTAGAGACTCGTGTCCCACATCCCCCTCCACGCGAGTGTCACGTGAGTCACGTTACATCGCAGGATTGAGGCCACGCAGAGATTGGAGAGGAATTAGAGCAAGGGGAACGAGGGAGGAGAGCAGAGGAGAGGAGAGAGGAGAGGAGAGGATTTAATGATGTATTCCTAAATATAACATTCAAATACATAATTCCTAAACAGTTGCAAATGCCAAACTAAAAAAAGAAAAAAAAAATCTTAAAAAATTCCAGATCGAGAGGAGTTTATCCGCAAGGGGGGAGTGAGAGAGTGAGAGAGTGAGAGTGCCCCCTCCCCTGCCCTCATCTCCCCTGCCCCCCTCCTTCCCTGCTTGATATTTGTACTTTTCTAATTTAGTAAGTGTTTGAATCCTCTTAGCATTTCTGTCCTCTCAGCGGTTTGGTAACTGAATTAAAGAGCTTAGAGTCTCTCCGAGACGACCAATTCCAGATGCCACCCCCGCCCGCGGCATGCTGGGAAACCATCTTTAATTAAACTCCGAGCGAGGGAGCGAGCTGGCACACCAAAAACAAACAAAAAAGAAATAAAACACAAACAAGTTATTGTGGCTTCGATACTGTTTACTGAA
>CM060281.1:82500-92500 GCA_030684275.1 Acipenser oxyrinchus oxyrinchus | reverse complement strand
TAATCTGTCTGTCTCTCTCCTCTCCTCTCCATCTCTCTCTCTCCATTCACGGGACATTCTGTTATAAAAGTGCCCAACAGTAAAAGCACAGCAAAGTGTAATAAAGCATAGAGAAAGCATTGTAAAGCACAGAGGGGTCTTGGTAAAGCATAGGGAAGCATTGTAAAGCACAGAGAGGTCTGGTAAAGCATAGGGAAGCATTGCAAAGCACAGAGAGGTCTGGTAAAGCATAGGGAAGCATTGTAAAGCACAGAGAGGTCTGGTAAAGCATAGGGAAGCATTGTAAAGCACAGAGAGGTCTGGTAAAGCACAGGGAAGCATTGTAAAGCACAGAGAGGGATGGTAAAGCATAGTGAAGCATTGTAAAGCACAGAGAGGTCTGGTAAAGCATAGGGAAGCATTGTAAAGCACAGAGAGGTCTGGTAAAGCATAGGGAAGCATTGTAAAGCACAGAGAGGTCTGGTAAAGCATAGGGAAGCATTGTAAAGCACAGAGAGGTCTGGTAAAGCATAGGGAAGCATTGTAAAGCACAGAGAGGTCTGGTAAAGCATAGGGAAGCATTGTAAAGCACAGAGAGGTCTGGTAAAGCATAGGGAAGCATTGTAAAGCACAGAGAGGTCTGGTAAAGCATAGGGAAGCATTGTAAAGCACAGAGAGGTCTGGTAAAGCATAGGGAAGCATTGTAAAGCACAGAGAGGTCTGGTAAAGCATAGGGAAGCATTGTAAAGCACAGAGAGGTCTGGTAAAGCATAGGGAAGCATTGTAAAGCACAGAGAGGTCTGGTAAAGCATAGGGAAGCATTGTAAAGCACAGAGAGGTCTGGTAAAGCATAGGGAAGCATTGTAAAGCACAGAGAGGTCTGGTAAAGCATAGGGAAGCATTGTAAAGCACAGAGAGGTCTGGTAAAGCATAGGGAAGCATTGTAAAGCACAGAGAGGTCTGGTAAAGCACAGGGAAGCATTGTAAAGCACAGAGAGGTCTGGTAAAGCATAGGGAAGCATTGTAAAGCACAGAGAGGTCTGGTAAAGCATAGGGAAGCATTGTAAAGCACAGAGAGGTGTGGTAAAGCATAGGGAAGCATTGTAAAGCACAGAGAGGTCTGGTAAAGCATAGGGAAGCATTGTAAAGCACAGAGAGGTCTGGTAAAGCACAGGGAAGCATTGTAAAGCACAGAGAGGTGTGGGAAAGCATAGGGAAGCATTGTAAAGCACAGAGAGGTCTGGTAAAGCATAGGGAAGCATTGTAAAGCACAGAGAGGTCTGGTAAAGCATATTAATTGTTATTACTCTGTGTCTGATTATGGCTCTGAAGTGTATACTGTACTTGTATGGGCCTGTTACAAGGTCTGTTGTCTTCACTGTTTCAATGAACACAGACCGGTGTTGACGTCTTCAACTGCAGTCTAGATACGTTTCTTTACATTTCTGCCCCAATACCTGTATAGAAGGGCTATGAAACCCGCAGACTGTAATGAGTGAGCCTCAGCGTGTGATATTAACCCCTCCCTCCCCTCACTGCAGTCATGTGACTGAGCCTCAGCGTGCGATATTAACCCCTCCCTCCCCTCACTGCAGTCATGTGACTGAGCCTCAGCGTGCGATATTAACCCCTCCCTCCCCTCACTGCAGTCATGTGACTGAGGCTCAGCGTGCAATATTAACCCCTCCCTCCCCTCACTGCAGTCATGTGACTGAGGCTCAGCGTGTGATATTAACCCCTCCCTCCCCTCACTGCAGTCATGTGACTGAGGCTCAGCGTGCGATATTAACCCCTCCCTCCCCTCACTGCAGTCATGTGACTGAGGCTCAGCGTGCGATATTAACCCCTCCCTCCCCTCACTGCAGTCATGTGACTGAGGCTCAGCGTGTGATATTAACCCCTCCCTCCCCTCACTGCAGTCATGTGACTGAGCCTCAGCGTGCGATATTAACCCCTCCCTCCCCTCACTGCAGTCATGTGACTGAGCCTCAGCGTGATATTAACCCCTCCCTCCCCTCACTGCAGTCATGTGACTGAGCCTCAGCGTGCGATATTAACCCCTCCCTCCCTCACTGCAGTCATGTGACTGAGCCTCAGCGTCGATATTAACCCTCCCTCCCCTCACTGCAGTCATGTGACTGAGGCTCAGCGTCGATATTAACCCCTCCCTCCCCTCACTGCAGTCATGTGACTGAGCCTCAGCGTGCGATATTAACCCCTCCCTCCCCTCACTGCAGTCATGTGACTGAGCCTCAGCGTGCGATATTAACCCCTCCCTCCCCTCACTGCAGTCATGTGACTGAGGCTCAGCGTGCGATATTAACCCCTCCCTCCCCTCACTGCAGTCATGTGACTGAGCCTCAGCGTGCGATATTAACCCCTCCCTCCCCTCACTGCAGTCATGTGACTGAGGCTCAGCGTGTGATATTAACCTCTCCCTCCCCTCACTGCAGTCATGTGACTGAGGCTCAGCGTGTGATATTAACCCCTCCTTCCCCTCACTGCAGTCATGTGACTGAGGCTCAGCGTGCGATATTAACCCCTCCCTCCCCTCACTGCAGTCATGTGACTGAGGCTCAGCGTGCGATATTAACCCCTCCTTCCCCTCACTGCAGTCATGACGATGTTGGTTTTGCATTCTAAGACTTGTCACCCGCGCTGCGTTGTTTACAAACCACACAGAAGCCGAGTCTCTTTATGAATATTTGTAATAATCACTCTTGGTTTCTACATTTACAAAGAAAAAATAATTAAGAGAGAGAGAGAGAGACAGAGAGAGAGAGAAAGAAAGAATGACCGAAAGACAAGTAAAATGGGACGAGACGCTACAATGAAACGACAGCGATAATATTCTTAACCTGGAATAATATTCATGTGATTCCCTAGAGAACTGATCCATTGGGAGCCCCTGAGTCTGAGAAACAGTGTACAGAAAAAAAATTCAAAAATAATAATAATAATAACAATACGAATGATCAGAATAATATCCTTCTTGCAATAGCGGTCGTTATAAAGTAACACAATGTCTGTATTTTAAAACCACGCTCGAGTAAAGTTTTATATTTACAGAAGAAACTCCCAAGAGTCACCACAACAGAAAAATAACATAAATAACTTCTCATCTAAAAACGGACAATTCATCTTTTTTTTTTTTTTTGTTGCACTGTTAAATTCAATAATTGTTACATTGGTCACAAAAGAAGAAAATAACATCGATAATAACAGTAATAACATTTATAATAATCATAATAATAAGAACATTAATAATAATTATAACAACACAATAAAATCTTCACTACGTTAGACGCGTCATTCAGGCAGTCATGTGACTCTGGATTCCAGAGTGTTGATACCTAGCAACCCTCGTCTTCCATCGTTGTCCGCGTGTAGTTCGGTCGGTGTTTTTTTTTTAAATCGTTCTTTATTTTCAGAATAATAATTTTGTGTGTCGTTTAATTATTTGTATTATTTAGAAAGAGTGCAAAAATATGAAACAGAAAAAAACAGTGAAATCGAAAAGCAGGTTTATAACGAAACAGTGAAATCGAAAAGCAGGTTTATAACGAAACAGTGAAATCGAAAAGCAGGTTTATAACGAAACAGTGAAATCGAAAAAGCAGGTTTTATAACGAAATAGTGAAATCGAAAAGCAGGTTTATAACTTGAAACAGTGAAATCGAAAAGCAGGTTTATAACGAAACAGTGAAATCGAAAAGCAGGTTTATAACGAAACAGTGAAATCGAAAAGCAGGTTTATAACGAAACAGTGAAATCGAAAAGCAGGTTTATAACGAAACAGTGAAATCGAAAAGCAGGTTTATAACGAAACAGTGAAATCGAAAAGCAGGTTTATAACGAAACAGTGAAATCGAAAAGCAGGTTTATAACGAAACAGTGAAATCGAAAAGCAGGTTTATAACGACAGTCAACAGTAAAGTGTTTTCAGACCGGATGTCTGTCTGTTCTTCTTGCTGGGTCTCAGAACCGAGCTGGGTCTCAGAACCAAGCTGGGTAGTTTTCTCTCTATAGCAAACAGAAACTCGAACCACAGAGAGCCGCTCCAAAGAGATATCAACAATCTGTCTTAAAAAAGATCAATTTTCAAAATGTTCAATATAATAATATCATTTATTTTTCTTTCTTAATTAAAAATGTTATTTCGTCATACTTTTATTTATTTATTTATTTATTACAAAACCTGCAATTTCCACGAATTCTGGTCTTTATAATCCAAGCAATCGGCCGCGTTGAAGTTCAGCTTCAGGACTGGTCTTTATAATCAAGCAATCGGCGCGTTGAAGTTCAGCTTCCAGGACTGGTCTTTATAATCCAAGCAATCGGCCGCGTTGAAGTTCAGCTTCCAGGACTGGTCTTTATAATCCAGACAGTCCACCGAGCTGAACCCGAGGCCGGCTGCCCCGTACCCCTGAGCGGACAGAGAGGCTGGGGACTGGCTGAGGTGGCCGCCCATGGTCGGCGTGGAGATGGGGCTGAGCGGCTGCGGGGTCTGAGAGCTGCGAGTGCATGGGGACAGATAGGGGCGCAGTCCAGCCCGCTGAAGTAGGACGTGGATCCTCCGTAGCTCTCACTGTAAGCCGGTGCCTGCGTGTATGTCATCGGGTAAGCAGCGGCGCGCTGCATGCAGGGGTCGTCGAGATGGGAGAGGGGTCCGGGATGGGAGAGATGGAAGCCGGGCTCCAGATTGACACCGTGGCGCCGGCGCTGGAGCTCGGGGTGACGGCCGCGCCCCCGGCTGCCCCCGGAGGACTGTACTGCCCGTTGGTGCTGGTCTCCGAGCTGGTCTCCCGGGCCGGAGAGGTCTTCTTCTTCGCGGGCCGGGCTTCGTCTGCCCGCTGCTCTGCTGCTGCTGCTGCCGGCATTTCGCTCTGCGGTTCTTGAACCAGACCTGGAAGAGAGAAAGGATCCATCTGGCTATTATCAAGGCCACTTCAAATATGCAATACAGCCCCTTGAGTCTGTTATACCAGAAACAGATTCTAGAGAAGTCTCGAAGGGACTGCATGAAGTGCCGCTCTTTAAACTGGGGTTAAACTCAGGTTTACCAGAGTGAAGGGGTTTAAATCGCCATGCGTCATTAACCCACAATGACCCGGTGCCCATAATGACCGGTCAGGCCTGTGAGGGTTTGGAGAATTTCTTTATTATTATTATTATTATTATTATTATTATTATTATTATTATTATTATTATTATTATTATTATTAATTTTAATTTACCCATTAAGTGCCATTGTCCTTATTTTGTACAATGCAACAGTTTGGCGCGTGACTCACCTGCACCCTCGACTCCGGCAGGTTGATTTTCAGCGCCACTTCCTCGCGCATGAAGATATCGGGATAGCGCGTCTTGGCGAAGAGCGCCTCGAGAATGTCGAGCTGAGCGCGCGTGAACGTCGTTCTTTCACGTCGCTGCTTGCGTGGCGTCGCTATAGAGAGAAAACGAGGAAGAAATCGAGTTAACAAAGATACTATATATATATATATATATATATATATATATATATATATATATATATATATATATATATATATATATATATATATATATATATATATTTCAGGCGCGTTTATTAAATAGGGCTGCTTCTCTCCGCGTTTAAAGTACCTCAGATCTGACAATTCAGCGCAGTTCAAAAACACTTTGACTAAAATCTACATACAATAAACACCTGGGCATATGAGAAACACTTCTGAAAACACGTGATAATAATAATAATAATAATAATAATAATAATAATAATAATAATAATAATAATAATAATAATAATAATACCACTACTGCTACACTATACTACTAATTATTATTATCATTTATGAAGCAAAATGAGTTCATTCTATAGGGTGATGCAAAACTTTGTAATTATAATTCTGTGTCATAATAACTAGCGCTAATGATAACAGCAGCTCTTACACGGGTACCCGACGGTGGGGTGCAGCAGATCCATCCCGGGTCCGGACAGGGTCAGCCCGCTCATGCCGTAGTGCGGCTGCTTGAGATAGGACATCATGATCGGTGTGTTCGGGTCCCCCTCTCTCCCTCTCTCTCACCCGGATCCTCTAACCCGCCTTCCTCCCTGCCTTCCCTCGCTTCTCGTTCACACAGCCAGCGACTCGGCCGTCTGCTCCTCTCTCTTCCGCTCAAAGTGTTTTAATTTCAGCTCCCCCCGTCAGCGATATCCCAAAGAAATCCCGCTCCTTTCCTCCAGTGCAGTCCAACCTAAACACAGGTCCACAGAGATACTGAGAATACAAATGCAGCCCGCAGCTGATTATATATATATAAATATACACATATGCACGACTAACTCAAGACGACTGCGAGTCAACTAATTCCCAAGTGGAGAAAGGTGATCTAACTTTTCTTCAAACTTTTCACTGGATGTATCCCAGTCTGTGTTGCGCTCTCTCTCTCTCTCTCTCTCTCTCTCTCTCTCTCTCTCTCTCTCTCTCTCTCTCTCTCTCTCACACACACACACACCAGATTCAATAAAGAATTCGCCCTCGCAAACACGTGTCGGGGATTAGAGATTTTAAAAAAAGAAAGAACCCAAATCACGCAAACGTTTCCACTAGAAGTCTTTCTCAGCGTCTTCAGTGTAAATTCAATGGCTAACGTTTCCACTAGAAGTCTCTCTCAGCGTCTTCAGTGTAAATTCAATGGCTAACGTTTCCACTAGAAGTCTCTCTCAGCGTCTTCAGTGTAAATTCAATGGCAAACGTTTCCACTAGAAGCCTTTCTCAGTGAAGACATTTTGAAGGCATGAGAAAAGCTTCTCGAAACGTTTGCCATTCAGTGTATGAAGCTTTTGGGGTGTTTCTATAATGCAGTGCAGTACAGTGCAGTGCAGTGCAGTACAGTGCAGTGCAATGCAGTAAACAGCAAAACCCCGTTTGATCTCATTACGATTCTATTCTTGAAATATTTTAAACCTAAAAAGTTTATTCTACAGCAATGCTGTTTATTGTAATACCCACTGTAGTGTGCTGTAGTAAGGATTTTCATGCACCGCCATGGGGACGGATAATTATATATATATATATTTACTTTAAACTTCTTCAAATGTGCCCCCACCCGCGCTATTTTCGATAGTTGGTGCATTTTGAGAGATGTGGTAAGGCGCGCTGCTTTCAGCTCTGCTCTGCAGCGGCGCTTCGCTGGATGCGGATTCGTGTTCAGTGCAGGCATGGCGATGGAAGCTGTCCCCCCGCGCTATTTTCGATAGTTGGTGCATTTTGAGAGATGTGATAAGGCGCGCTGCTTTCAGCTCTGCTCTGCAGCGGCGCTTCGCTGGATGCGGATTCGTGTTCAGTGCAGGCATGGCGATGGAAGCTGTCCCCCGCGCTATTTTCGATAGTTGGTGCATTTTGAGAGATGTGGTAAGGCGCGCTGCTTTCAGCTCTGCTCTGCAGCGGCGCTTCGCTGGATGCGGATTCGTGTTCAGTGCAGGCATGGCGATGGAAGCTGTCCCCCGCGCTATTTTCGATAGTTGGTGCATTTTGAGAGATGTGGTAAGGCGCGCTGCTTTCAGCTCTGCTCTGCAGCGGCGCTTCGCTGGATGCGGATTCGTGTTCAGTGCAGGCATGGCGATGGAAGCTGTCCCCCGCGCTATTTTCGATAGTTGGTGCATTTTGAGAGATGTGGTAAGGCGCGCTGCTTTCAGCTCTGCTCTGCAGCGGCGCTTCGCTGGATGCGGATTCGTGTTCAGTGCAGGCATGGCGATGGAAGCTGTCCCCCGCGCTATTTTCGATAGTTGGTGCATTTTGAGAGATGTGATAAGGCGCGCTGCTTTCAGCTCTGCTCTGCAGCGGCGCTTCGCTGGATGCGGATTCGTGTTCAGTGCAGGCATGGCGATGGAAGCTGTCCCCCGCGCTATTTTCGATAGTTGGTGCATTTTGAGAGATGTGGTAAGGCGCGCTGCTTTCAGCTCTGCTCTGCAGCGGCGCTTCGCTGGATGCGGATTCGTGTTCAGTGCAGGCATGGCGATGGAAGCTGTCCCCCCGCGCTATTTTCGATAGTTGGTGCATTTTGAGAGATGTGGTAAGGCGCGCTGCTTTCAGCTCTGCTCTGCAGCGGCGCTTCGCTGGATGCGGATTCGTGTTCAGTGCAGGCATGGCGATGGAAGCTGTCCCCCGCGCTATTTTCGATAGTTGGTGCATTTTGAGAGATGTGATAAGGCGCGCTGCTTTCAGCTCTGCTCTGCAGCGGCGCTTCGCTGGATGCGGATTCGTGTTCAGTGCAGGCATGGCGATGGAAGCTGTCCCCCGCGCTATTTTCGATAGTTGGTGCATTTTGAGAGATGTGATAAGGCGCGCTGCTTTCAGCTCTGCTCTGCAGCGGCGCTTCGCTGGATGCGGATTCGTGTTCAGTGCAGGCATGGCGATGGAAGCTGTCCCCCGCGCTATTTTCGATAGTTGGTGCATTTTGAGAGATGTGATAAGGCGCGCTGCTTTCAGCTCTGCTCTGCAGCGGCGCTTCGCTGGATGCGGATTCGTGTTCAGTGCAGGCATGGCGATGGAAGCTGTCCCCCCGCGCTATTTTCGATAGTTGGTGCATTTTGAGAGATGTGATAAGGCGCGCTGCTTTCAGCTCTGCTCTGCAGCGGCGCTTCGCTGGATGCGGATTCGTGTTCAGTGCAGGCATGGCGATGGAAGCTGTCGTCTCCTGTCGGCGTTGGCGACGATCGCGCGCCGTTGCCATGGAGCGCAAGCATTCCTTGGGAAAATCTAAACCGCCTCACAACTGTTCCGAAAGTGTTTTTCTGAAATATTCAAATTAAAATCCTCTCCCGAAAATAAATACATAAATAAAACAAAACCCAACAACCAGGTCCACACAAAGCAAAACTCAACGAACGGACGAGGAACACAAATTATTAAAAAGTGCGGGAAAACCGAGACCGAGACAGAAAGCGAGGGAGCTGTCCACTCGCCCCGCGGTGCTAAATCTCCTCTAAATCTAGATTACTGTAATAACCGGGGCTGCCTGGCTGTTGTGTAAAAAAACAAACAAACATAGTTAAGCATTAGGACCGATAATGTGCTTTATCTTAAAACTAAGCAACTTACCTCCAGATCACCAGATCAGAAGAGGGATATTCGGGGGAGCTTCAGAACCGGAGAGAGAGAGAGAGAGAGAGAGAGAGAATGAGAGAGAGAGAGAGAGAGAGAGAGAGAGAGAGAGAGAGAGAGAGAGAGAGAGAGAGAGAGAGAGAGAGAGAGAGAGAGAGAGAGAGAGAGAGAGAGAGAGAATGAGAGAGAGAGAATAAAAGAGAATGAGAGAGAGAGAGAGAGAATGAGAGAGAGAGAGGAGGATGAGAGAATGAGAGAGAAAGAGAGAGAGAGAGAGACAGAGAGAGAGAGAGAGAAGAGGAGGATGAAGAAGACCAAGAAGAAGGAGAACGGAGCCTGGACGTCGTTTGTTAATAAAAAAGACAGAAGGAATGAAGCGGCCAGCGGTAAAACGGTTTTAAGATTTAAACGAGGGAGGTGATGTCATCGCACGCCGGTCGCGTGTCACTGGACAGAGGCGCTGGGTCCCGAAGAGCGGGGAAGGGGGGCGTGTTGGGTAGATGGGGTGATGCAGTGATTCTGCATCGACAGCGTGGCTCAGCAGGGAGGTGAATCAGACTCCTGTTGCACAGCAGGGTCACCCAGTCCAGGTTTTACTACCAGCTTGATCAGCCCCAGTGTGTGTGTGTGGATAACAAGCTCAGGTGTGTCTTTATACTAAACTCTTGGTAACCAATTCCATCCCCTGCCAACTCTCTGTGTGAACAAGTGTCTCCCTTCCCTGTCCTAAGGTGTGGTATAGTATTGCATGGGTTAGGCTGGTATTGAGAGATATTTCAAAATATCCTGCGTTATCTGCAAAACGCACAGTCTGAAAATAGCTAAAACTAGAAAAAACTGAGTCAAGCAGACCAGCGTTTGGGCTCCAGTGCCTTCATCAGTGTTATTGAAACTAAACTGAGTCAAGCAGACCAGCGTTTGGGCTCTAGTGC